>PVIW01003632.1:0-160359 GCA_004026585.1 Noctilio leporinus | reverse complement strand
GCGATGTTGAGCATTCTTTCATATGCCTCTGGGCCCTTTGTATATCTTCCTCAGTGAGTTGTCTGTTCAGGTCCTTTGCCCATTTTTTAATTGGGCTGTCTGTCTCCCTGGTGTTGAGTCGCATTAGTTCTTTATATATTTTGGAGATCAGACCCTTGTCTGAGGTATCATTGGCAATTATGTTTTCCCATACAGTTGGGGGAACTGCCAATTTTTAAACTGGTAGTTTTGATACTCTGTAGACTGAGGAATGACAAGTAATTCAAATGCTCTTAGTTCAGTGATTTTCCTTTTTGAAATTTGAAATGAACCTTTGAAATTTAAATTAGTAAAATTTGACTGTATCAGAACTTGTAAACTGTAGAGTTGACTATGAAATAAATACATGTGCGTTGTTAATGTTTCATGTCCCTTTCTCTGGAACTTCCTGATTGTACAACAGGATTGCTGGGGCAGGTGGCAGAGCAGGTGGTGAGAAATGTAGAGAAATGGGAACTAGAAGGATTACTGAGAATGTTAAATAGCAGATCTGAGGAACACCCTATTTTCACAGGTGGCATTCAATGGGCATCCTAAGATACAACCTCTAGTAATGGAGATTACTCAATTATGCCTTAAAAAACTCTGAAGGAGCAGTTCTGGCTCTGGTTACCTACTAGCTGAATGGCCATGGGAAATCATAATATTCACCAATAATTATTGAAGGCTAATGGTATGCCAGGCACCATGCTATGTGTTTTATTGGTAAAAAAAAAACAGTTAATTCTCACAACAACCTGCTGATGTGGATTTGATCACTTTTTTTTATTTCATAGATGAGAAAACTGAAACATAAATAACTTCATCATATAGCCTAACATTTGTGAAATCAGGGATTTGAACACAGGTAGTCAAACTCTAGTGCTCATGTTTACCATAATATTCCAGTTATGTAAGTCTTCTAGGACTGTTTTATCGCTTAAAAATGAACAAGTTGGGTCAGACAATGTCCTGGCTTCAAAATGCTATGATTTTAATTGGATGAATTGTATCTCTACTTAATATAGTTAATCTGTGTTTTTGAGTAGGGTGTCTTAGAGAACCAGGATCCAATGACAAATTTCTGAAATGTGATTTTATTTCCTTTCTGTCTTTTGGCTGTCAGTTAAGTTGGATCGTAATATTTACTGTTCCACAAAGCCTGTCCTTCCTCAATCTCCACTTAGTGAAATTCTACCTATCATTTCAAAGCCATTCTCAACTTTTGGAGATTTAGAGTAGAGATGTATTACACTCTGGAGGGTTGGGATTTGGGAGAAGTATCTGTGCTAATGAAAGGAAAAGACATAGAATAATGAAGAAAGAATGGAGGGAGATACTTAGAGATGACGAAAGGTAAAAGACCTATCAGCAGTGTTGAAGGTGACCTACACTAGGAAAGCCTTCGCTGCAATAGGCAACAGTAAAGCCACTGAATTCATATTCAGCGGTGCCCAGCTACCTGGTGTGAATTGAAGATTGAATGAGATAACATGCAATATATTACACAGGTCTAGTGGACAACAATGTGATAGTTCCAAATTCCATTACATACCATAAGAACCTCTTATCGCTGTCATGCTGAAGAAGACTGCCACCCTGCCCTGGAAGAAACAGGACAAGCAGAGATTTAAAAAAAAAAAAAAAGCTTGGTAAGGAAAAGTCAGGAGGAGAGGATGAGTATAGGAACACAAAGAGAAAAATGAGAGCCAGAGATAGAAAAGTAAGAGAAAAAAAGGAAATGTAAAGGAATTGTGGTAGAGAAGAGTATAGATTAAGAAATGGAAGCCAGAGAGAAAAGAAGAAAAAGAAAGAGTTCTGGGGCCCAGGAAGATCAAGCTTGTGTTGCCTCTGCAGACTCTAACCCAGAAGAGTCCCAGAGATAACCAGGTGCAGCACCTGGGCTGGGAGTATTAGTCACTTGCCACAGCTCTTGGAGGCCTATTCTGTTCCCACTGCAACTCCCCATCTGTATTATAGGGGTTCTGCCCTCTGTCATCTTGTCCTTTGGCTTTTCCTGCTCCGTACTATTGGGTGGCCCTGCAGTGTTGGAGGAAGGAAGAAGCCAGGGGATTTCTCCCACTCTTTCTACTTTGGAAGGCATCCCAGCAGTAGTTCTGTTTCCTTCCAGGCTCCAGCTCCCACTGGATAACCATGGTCCTCCCATGTCCCTCCAGACCTAGGGGAGGAGACAAATACAGCAGCTGCTAATCTCAGGATTGCCTCACCTTCCCCTGGTTGCACTTCCAGTTCTTTCAACCTTCCATGTAACTAAGTCACTGTACTAAATTATCGCTATTGAACTATCTGGGAAAGAAAACTTTAGTCTCATTTGGATTCACCCTCAGAGTTTAAAGGCAACTCTCCCAGTGGAAGCAGCACATCATGCATAACAGAAAGAAATCCAGCCATCTCAAGAGTCAAGACCGGTCAGGGGCCACTCCTCCAGTGTCTGATCGGAGAGGGACACCAACTGTCAGAGTTGAGGGACTCTTAACCTAGGAATTATCTGTAAAATGACTGGGTTCATTGCCATTCATGACTATTCCTTTCTGATTCACTATACTCACTTTGATAACTTGGGCCTTAACTTAAAGAACATCTGAGTTTTATTCCTCCCAGAGTTATTACATGCCCATTGTATGTATAGAGGATGCATAGCGAGATTGGGGGCGGGGGGGTGGTGGTAGATGCAGAAGAGATGGAGAGCATTCTCAGTGTGGGGATTTGTTTGCTTTTAGCAAGATGAGGTTTGTGGCTATCGGGAGACTTCCTTGAGTTTTTACAGTCCTAGCAGAACTGCAGATGCACAATTTTACCCTTACAGTGTTCATCTCTCCCATCTCCAGAGTCCTGTTAAAACAATGCTCCTGTTCTTCAGAAAGTCACAGACAAGTGGGGGCACAGAGTAGGCACAAACTGATCCTCGAGCCATACTGGTGCCAGCCATAGGGTGGATTCTGCGTGTGTGGGGAGTGGGGGCGGGGGGGGGGGGCTGCACATAGAAGACAAGCTGCGTCTGAGTGTTTGACAAGTTGTGGGAGCTCTAGGGTTTTCCGGTTTCCTGCCAGAGAACAGAGCAGGCTCCAAATCAATTGTGGAAGGGCAGAGGCATCTGAGCTGTTGTCTGTAGACCAGGCTAAGGGGGTGATGTTTGGGCAGTGGAGAAGAGACTGGAAGGTAGTGGCCCGGCCATGAAGGACTCTTGAGACTACGGGATTGGGGCTTGAGGACATGGGAAGTCATCGGAGGATCGTGTGCACCACGAGGCAAGGTCACTTCTGGGATGGCAACTTCGAATGCTGCGCAGAGGGATGGGTTACAAGCAGAGAAGCTGGAGACAGGGGAAGGAACTGCAGCTCCTGGGGATAGTTTATACGGGAAGCCTCGGCTAGGCTGTCACCCAAGGGGCAGATCAACATTTGAGCTTTCTTTCTGTCCATTCAAGGGCAAGCTTTCTCCGAGTGGGGTGGGGGGTGGAGTACCCCTTCTATGGTTGGATGATACCAAGTCTCTAGAGTCAGAAGTTTCGAATTTCTCCTTGCCAGTCGGCCACTACAGGTGGGCAATTGAGAGCTGGGTGAACACGTAGCTCCACGGCCACCCCTGGCAGCCTCCGAGGTTGGTCCCCTCCAGGCCCGGGCGCCTGCCGCGTGGGGCAGGGAGCTCCTGGAACTGCGCGGCTGCTCAAGGAGGCCGGGCAGCAGCGAGAGGCTGTGCCCCAGTTTGTGTCCAATCAGGGAGTGCGGGCTGTGCCCCGAGCCGGGCAGCAATGCGTAAACAAACCCACGGCAACTCCTCCGCCCCATGGGCGCGCTCGCCCAGCGCCCGCCGCTGCAGCAGCCGGCTCCGCTCCGCTCGCGCCAGCCCTCCCGCCAGCCCCGGCCCACCCCGCCCTCGCGCTCGCACCCTCGCCGCCCAGCCCCGCCCCCGCCCCCGCTCCCGCCCCCGCCCGCGCGGGTTCCCTCACCTCCAGCCTCCAGCCTCCAGCCTCGCCAGCGCGCTCACGCACCACGCGCCCCTGCGGCCCACCCGGATCGTGGCCTCTCGAGAGCAAGGTGAGGGCGATGTGCAGGGACCCAGGCGGCTCCCCCGCCTGGCGCGGCCCGGGGAAGTTTCTGACGTCGCTCTTTTCCGCTGGGCTGGGGGGGGGGGGGGCGGGGGGAGCTCCAGACTCTGGCTGAGCCCGGCGAGCGGGAGGGGCGCCCGCCCCCGGGGGTCACAAGTTGCCCAACCTGACGTTGGTGCGGGCGGCGCGGCGGGCTGGGCGCTGTGAGCGTGCGGGGAGGGCCCGGAGGAACTTTCTCCTTCCCAGAGGGCTTCCCTCCAGCCTCGGCCGCGGCCCCGCCGAGGGAGCAGCCGGCTCCCTGGCTGGAGGTAGACCATGAAATGTGTTTGAAGAAGCTGACGCAGTTGGTGACGCTCGCTGTTTCCCGACTGGGACCCGCGGGAGCAGCGCCTTCCCCGAGGTGGGACCCGCCGAGCCGGCGCTCGGGCCCTTCCCCCTTGCGGGAGCCGCGCGCCCCGGAGCTCAGCGCCCGGGGTGTGGGCTGGGAGCGGCAGCATCTGGTCTCCTCTTGGGGATGGCCCAGGCAGCGGGGATCGTTTCCGTTTTGAGTCGCTCTGGTTATTATATAAGATGTCACTGAGAGGAAAGGGGCGAGTGGGAGGTGCGTTGGCGAGGGAGCTTCGGCCTGGCGGAGGGGCTGCAGGCAGAGCCGGCGGGACCCACCTGTGCGTCTTCCGCGCCCCCTGCGGGCGCTGCCGGCGTGCGTGCCGGGTGGGGTGGAGGTGAGGTCCGAAGGGGCACACGGATGTGCTCGCGCTCCCCCCGGGGCCGTGAACTCTTGGGCAGCGGCTCAACATGCTCTTCCTCTCTGCCGCCTGGCTGGGTCTACACATTCCTGGCTCCAAGCGTGTGTACTTTGAAACATTTGTTTAATATTAAGGAAGCTGCGTGTGCCGCCGTCATCGTACACCCGGAACGTGTGGCCCGTAGGCTCCAAAGCGTTGAATGAATCATAGCCCTACGGACCCGCACGGCTGATTCATGCGGGGTATACACGCGCACGTACTCCCCGCGCGCCTCTGGCCCAGGGAACCGAGGTCCTGCTGCAGCCATGGCGCCTGAAGGGGCGGGGGAGAGTTAAGGCAAAAGAGTGATGGCTTATTTTTTTCGGCCCTCCCATGATTTGGGGGAACTTTGGGGATGTAGGGTTCTGCAGATTTCCTGAGGCTTGATTCACCTTCTGGCAAGGGTTACAAGACTCCACCTGGCTGCCTTAATGAGTCGGTGGAGGGGTGCTGCGGCGCTGCTGCGCCGGGTCCTGGCTCATTCACAATTTGGATGGTGTCAGGTGAGGTTTTAGGTTCTGAGAGAAGCCTTCTAGTAACTGTCTCTACTTTGGTACTGCTCAAGTAATTAGCAAAACTTTAAAAAGTTAGTGGTTCTTAAAAGAAAAATAAGTGGCTCCTTAAGAAGAGAGGTCCTACGTAAAGATTTTGGGGGGGCGAGGCGGTTAGGGAGGGGAGGATAAAAGTCAGTAATAGGAACCTTTTGACCGTTGTGACCTCCCTGAAAGGCTTAACTTGACTCATGTCCACCCCAACTCACCCATATAGGAGTAAAAGTAAAATTTTCTCATCACTTAGGACTCTGCTTAGCAAGGAAAGCCATCCTGATCACCTTGAGTAGCTTTTTACTCCTCTAAGAACCACCTGCTAGTCCTGGTTCATTTTCTTCATAGTATTTCATCGCTATATGAAATGATTTTTTTTTTTTTTTTGGTGTTCTTTAAATGGTATCTCCGCATTAGGATAAGCTCCACTCTGGCAGGTATTATTTTTTAAGATTTTATTTATTTATCTTTAGAGACAGAGGATGGGAGGGAGAAAAAGAGGGAGAGAAACATCAATCCGATGTCTCTCACCTGCCCCCAGCTGAGAACCTGGCCTCCACCCAGGCTTGTGCCTTGACAGGGAGTTCAGCCAGCAACCTTTTGGTGCCCAGTTCTGCACTCAACCGCTGAGCCATGCCAGCCAGGGCTTGCAGGAATTTTTTGCCTGATTTCTTCACTGCTATAACTTCAGCACCTAGGACTACTCCTGGCATATATTAGGTACTCAGTACTTGTTGACTAGTGAATAAATAAATTCATTTTTCTTGATTTCTTGGTAGGAATATCTTTGACAGTTAAAATTCAGTGTCTTTGTGGGCAGGTTCTAAGGTGGTACAGTTCTAATTTCTTTCCTCCAATTTTTTGGTTGATTTCTTCCTTTATGCCATTAACTTGCAGCACAAGATGGGTTTGCACATCACGTTCTAAGATGTTGAGTATGAAGAAAGAGAAAGCATGTGGAGCCTTGTCAAGGGAAAGTGTGTTACTGTTTAAGTTGGTGGATGATTAAAAATATTATCTGTTCTAGTTGGGGAAAAAATGCAGTATATTGAAATGGAATCAGCAAAATACTGATATTTATTTAATTTATCTTTTGTTTATTATTTTCAGAGAGAGGAAAGGGAGAGAAGCAGAGAGGGAGAGAGAGATCAATGTATGGTTGCCTTTCACCTGCCTCCAGCTACAAACCTGGCTGGAGACCTGGCTTACAACCTGGTTATGTGCCCTGGCTGGGGAATTGAAACAGCGACCTTTGGATTTCACAGGATCCTATCCACTGTATCAGCCAGGGCAAAACACTGATATTTAAAATACTGATATTTCTATAGTCTTCTCTCCCCACTGCCTGTGCCTCAACCTCAAATTTAGCTGCAGTTTGATGAAGGTCCATAGCAAATAGAAGTTAATTTAACTAAATGAATAGAAGATTTACATCTTTGTGGAGATCTTAATTCTGCTTTGTTATTGTTAATATTGCTAACTTAACTCCACAGGAAAGTAGATCAAAGTTATTTAAAAATGTTTTAAACAATTTATCTTGTAACAAATGAAAACTATAATAATAAGCCAATGATACAATAGGAGAATGATTACAGTACAGTGCTTCCTACTACCTCCTTAGAAAGTAAACTTTAGTAAACTTTATATTATTATCAACAATAAACTTGGGAAGCATATTAGTCAGCCTTCATCTTGTAGCAGTATTTTAAGAACTCTGTATTTTTAAAGTCACTGCTGGAAAATTGGGCATCCAGCAGTTCCCTTTCGATAACAGTCCTTGTGGTCACAGAAGCACAATCTCATGAGTGAGTTTAGAGAAATTTAAAGCTAAAAAGGACCTTGAAATTGCTTGGTATACTTCACTGCTTTTCACCAATTGTTTTCTGAGGAAACTAAGGCACAGTGAGGTGACTTGCCCAAGATGTGGGGCAAGGATGAGAGCCAAAGGTTCTGACTTGTGGGAAGTTCCAGAAAGAGCCAAAGTTCCCACAGGTGGAGGAAGAGTAATTTCTACCATTAGTTGATTGTCTGTCTCAGAGAGTAAACTATATCTTATTCAGTTTGGTACCCTCCCATGTGCCTTGGATATCTAGGGGCTCAACAAATACTTGTTGAATGTGGTTAGACAAACAATGTATTTTAAGTTGAAAGTATACTTAAGAATTGAAAATGTAGGAAAACATACCTCTTTTTCCGACTTGAGGAAGTTTTCTGACAGTCAGAATGCTGGTAGTCATTAACCTTAGAACTTGCATGTTAATGAGGCTACTATTTAGTTTCCATGCCTCCAAAATTTCAAATAAAATGACTTATAAGTGTGTATGCTTGCTTAATTAGCATAACTGGAGAGACAGTAGGACAGATACCTGGTAGGTCTCACCTCTGCCATGGTGCCAATCAGATAGAACTGGGATCGAAGCTCAACTGTGCTCCCAGCGTAGGGGCTGGCTCTCTGGAGCAAGCTGCTTAACTTTTTTGAGCATTCTCTCATCTCTGAAGTGGGGGTAATACCACTTAACCCTGAAGGATTGTTGTAAGACTGGGATAACATATGTAAAGTGCCTGGTGTACACTAGGCCCTTGATGACCAATAACAGCTGTAGTCGTGACTTCTGATTTATGTGACCGTGGAACAACTTAGCATCTCAAAGCTTCGGTTTTCTCACCTGGAGAATTGGTGGTTGAGATAAGAAGGGAAATAAAATGATCTCTTGAGATTTCGTCCATCTCTGTAGTTTAAGAAACCAATAAAGAATGTATCATTCTCCTTTAATTTTGGTTTAAATAAAATGATTCAGAGTGGCCTAAGAAAAGGAACTGCAAAAATGGCTGGTTTCTAGGCTAAGAATTTACCATAATTAAGGCAAGGAACAGACTGACAGTGACCAGAGGGGAGGGCAGAGAGGGAGAAGGGGCAACGAAGGGGAAAAGTTTAGCAAAGGAACTAGTACAAATGACCCGTGGACATGGACAGCAATGTGTGGTTTGACTGTGGGTGAAGGGATGGAGTGGGTGGGGCAGGGGAGAGCAATGTGGAGGGGCGGGAATGGGACAACTGTAATACAACCATACATTAATTAAAAAGGAATCTAGCATAATTAACTGATGAAATTAAGTACATTTTCCTTATTTTATATGCTACATAATGGATACAAAGTTAACTTACTATTTCAGTCTCTTGACTTACTATATACAGAGCAGTATATGAGTATTTAATCAAACTAGGATGCCATTTCTTTGAGAGGCTTAAAAGTAATGTGTAGAGACAGGTAAGACAGATAACCGAAGACTTTGTGTTACAAAGAGCAGTTCTGAAGAACTGTTTCAGAGGTAGGACAAAAATGCTTTGTGAGTTCAAAGAAGGAAAAACTGGAGTAGATTTTATTAAGGAATTTTGAGCAAAGCCTGGATGAAGTGGTAGGACTTCAGCTGGCAGAGATGTAGGGACCAGGCTGTACTAAGACTTGAAGGATGTCTGGGAATGGAGGGGAATGTGGGTAGGTTAGAGGCACAGAAACCTGGAAAGCAGACAGTCGGACAGGGGCTGCATGGCAAGGTTAGGATCAGGTGGCGACTGATTGCTAAACCGGCCTGATTGCTGGGTCAGGGAGCCGGTTTAGTGGCCAGTAACTAACCATCAAAGGTATTTTAAGTAGGTAGATGATGTAATTAAAGCCAGGCATGCTTTAAGAAGATTAATCTGCATCAGAGGAGCAATGGGTAGTTCCTGGTAAGAAGTTATTGAAATATTCTCCAGAATGGAAGCAGCAAGAACCTAAATTCAGGTTGGGGAAGGTGGGTTGGGTATGACCCTATAGAAGCAAAAAATGCACGAGGACTTGTTGGCTATTTGGGTGAGGGAATTGAGGAAAAAGTCAAATACTAAAACTGAATGACTTTGGGTGGTGATGGCAGGAACTGAAAGTAGTCTGCAAGGGCCACCAGTAAAGGCACCGCAAGTGGTGTGCAGCTAGCAGATATTTGTATGACTAATGGAAATGATTATCAGTTTGAATTCGGATATTTTAATGTTTTTCTGCCTGTGGACCATGCAGACAGATAGAAGCCTTTAGAAATAAAGGGAGATTTGGGGACATCCTTGTGAAGGGGGATGGTGAAGCTGTGAGAGGTGTCAGAGTATGGGGGGAGAGAGTGAACGGCCAGGGCAGGGCCTTAGCTAAACCATGATTTGTGTCATTAGAGAGGAAGACAGACAGAGGCTGACCAAACACTGAAAAGAAAGAAGCAAAAGGAAAACAAAGACAAGATTGGGGGGGGAAGTGACAAAGGAAAATTTGAAAGAGGCTGATGAGGTAGAGGGGCTGAGACTGAAGACTGGGAAGAAGTCTTTAGATTTGTTAGTGAGACCATTGCACATTGTGTTTGAGGATCAAGGATGGCTCAGTGGAGTGGGATGTCATCTAGTACCTGAACAGTGCTTGAACGGGAAGGAGATGGGGCTGGTCCCTGTCAGCTAGCAGAGGACAGTGACATGAAACAACGAGAGGGCCAGTGGAACTTTCTTAAAAACAAAACCTTGCATCCTGAGAATGTTTTAGCTGTCAGTGGAGAAGAAGGAACTAAAGGTCAAGAGAGGGAGTGGGAGGGTGGTTCATGTACCAGGCCCTCCACTAGTAGGTAGGATGGGAGCAAGTGAGTGTGACCATGCATCCCATTTGCCCAGGACAGTCTTAGTTCACACCGTTATACCAGTTTATGATGAAATAATATTTGAACAAATATTTGGACAAGTAGTGCCCATTTTTATTCTTTCAGAAAGTTCCTTTGTTTTAAAGATTTTATTTATTATTTTTAGAGAGAGGGGAAGGGAGGGAGGCAGAGAGGGAGAGAAACATCAATGTACGGTTCCTTTCACCTTCCTCCAGCTATGGACCTGGCTGGAGACCTGGCTTGCAACCTGGTTATGTGCCTTGGCTGGGAATCAAACCAGCAACCTTTGGGTTCACAGGCCAAAGCCTATCTACTGAGCCACTAGCCAGGGTCAGAAGATTCCTTTTTTTTTTTTTTTAAGATTTCATTTATTATTTTCAGAGAGAAGGGAAGGGAGAGAGACATCAATATCTTCCCCTGCCTCCAGCTATGGAGCTGGCTGGAGACCTGGCTTGCAACCTGGTTATGTTGGCCTGGCTGGGAATCGAACCAGCGACCTTTGGGTTCACAGGCCAGCGCCTATCCACTAAGCCACCAGCCAGGGAGAAGATTCCTTTTTGAATAATAATTTGGTAACCTTGGTCATGACACAGGTAAGATAGTTATTCTTGGAAAAACAAATGTGACATGGGAGGAAAAAGAGGTTAAATAAAGGCAAAGAGAAACTGATTTGGAAAGGAAAGTTGGAAGCTGAGAGGGGAGAGTGGCTGCATTCAAAGTAGCTTGGTTCCTTTCTGTTGGGATAAAAATGAACAGACGAGGCCAGTTGATTTGCTGAAAGTAAGCTGGGAGTGAGAGGTGAAGATGGGAAGTGGAGGAGAGTGGGAAGGGTTTAGAGTAGCTGTGGATTTGCACACGACAGGAGCCAACAGGATGGGTGAGGGCTTTGACAAGTTGCTCCAGCCTTAGCTTTAGCCGTGTGATAGAATGGATCTCCCTTGTATTTATGGCTTTCTCCAGCAACGCTCAGAAAGTTGGAAGAGGAGATGGTGTGAGTATCATGGGAATTGCCAACTCCATACGGGTGCTTAGGAAGTGGGGAGGCAAGTGCAGCCAGAGTGTTGATGGGCTCGGAGAACGAGCAGGCGATGCGAGGCTCGAGTGCGTAGTGAGTGGCTGGTTTAGGAAGAACAAAAAGAAGAGAGAAATGATAATGTGGAAAGGTGGTTCTGAGGCTAGTGCCAAAGGGTACGAGCAACTTTCAGAGCCTTATTATGGGGGGATCAGTTATGAGTGATTATGTACATTCTAAGTGTGGCTGAATTTGAGGATGGTGAACTGACACAGGAATGAGGTAGAAGGTCTTTGATCTTAAGGGACTATGAGGCCAAGATGTAAAAATGATCATATATCATTGTCAGTGTCTTTCAAATATTCTGGAATACATTTATTATTAAACCTTTCTGAGCGTTTACTCCATAGATTTGGAAAGAACCTTAAAGATAGGGAACTTATATATCTTCATTTAAAATATGGGAAAGCTAACAGCTTTTGAAGATTTTCTGGAAAGATTACAACTTACTCAGATCACAGATGTGTCTCTGGAAAGAATTGGAATCTCTGAATCTCAGTTTAGTATTACTCCATAGGCCAGTAAAAGTGAAGTAACCACCGAACAAAATCTTAGAAAGCTTCTTCTCAACTCAGCTTGCCCACTGCTTTTAGAACGTCAGTGTTGGGGAGCCTGGAACTCCACTCAGGGGAGCTCTGCTGAGGAAAGGCCATGTATTACAAACCCACTACCAACATGATACTCAAAAGGCAAAAACTACAAGTGTTCACCTTAAGATTGGGAACAAGACAGGGATGTCTGCTTTCACCTCTCTTATTCAACATAGTACTAGAAGTCTTAGCTATAGTAATCAGACAAGAAGAAGAAATTAAACACACTCAAACTAGGAAGAAAGTTTTATTTGCAGATGACATGATACTGTACACAGACAACCCCAAAGATTCTACCAAGAAACTATGAGAACAGATAAATGAAGTCAGCGAAGTAGCAATATACAAAATTAATATCCAGAAACCAGTTGCATTTTATATGCCAGTAATGAACTAACAGAAAGGGAAATTAAGAAAACAATCCTGTTCACAATTGCTTCAAAAATAATAAAATACCTATGAGTAAGTCTAACCAAGGATGTGAAAGACTTGTACTCAAAAAATTATAAGACACTGAAGGGAGAAATTGAAGAAGATACAAATAAGTGGAAGCACATACTATGTTCATGGATAGGAAGAATTAACATCATTAAAACTTCCATGTTACCCAAAGTAATCTATAGATTCAGTGCAATTCCTATCCAGATTCCAATGATACATTTCACAGAAGTAAAACAAATATTTCAGAGATTTATATGGAACCATGAAAGGTCTTGCATAGCAACAGTAATCATGAGAAAGAAGAACAAAGTTGAAGGAATCATGCTACCTTAACATTAAACTATAATATAAGGTCATATTAATCAAAAGAGCATGGTACTGCATAAAAGCAGACACACAGATCAGTGGAACAGAACAGAGAGCTCAGAAATAAATATACACCTTTATAGTCTATTAATATTAGGAGAAACAAATACATACAACGGGCTAAAGAAAATTTAAAATGGTGTTGGAAAAATTGGACAGATACATACCAAAAAAATGAAACTAGACCATCTTCTTATACCACATACAAGAATAAATTCAAAACTTAAATGTTAGATCTGAAACCATAAAATGCCTAGAAGAAATGATAGACAGTGAAATCTCAGACGTAGCTCATAGCATTATTTTATCTGCCATCACCCACTGTTTTTAGAGTACCAGTGTTGGTGGGCCTGAACTCAAGTTGAGGAGAGCTGTGGAATCAAGTCTGTGTGCTCAGACTTCCAACTAAAAGGCAGGAAGGTGATGGCATCTTTGAGGAGGGCCCATAAAATGTAATAATTCTTTCTCACCAATTAAGGAACAGATAAGAATCAGTCAATACACGATACTAACTTCATTATTTACGAAAGTTTGATCAGAGAACATAGCTTAGTGTGAAGCCCCAAACAGTCTTGTGCAGCTTCTACACTCTAGTCTAGACTTTGACACTACTGGATGTTAAGTTTGAGGCTGCAGAGCAGAAATACCCAAGTTTCTGCCTTTCATGGTCCAGGTGGAGAGAAAGATGGAGAGGCCAAGCCTTTCATGCCTAGTATCTTTGATAGAGAAACTCCATCCATTTGAGAACTGAGAAACAGAGCCGTGGCTGTCACACACCAACCAAATAAATTGCTCCACCTCTATGGGGATGGAGATGGTATAAAGCAAAAAGACAGGATTAGATCAGGAATGTCCCTCCTTCGGAAACTCTGAGAGTGGGAAAGAAGCATTTATTCCCGTTAAAGTTTTGTTCTTAACTGTCTTTATTTCTTTTTAAATTAAATTTATTTATTTTTAGAGAGAGGAGAAGGGGCACCCCCAACTGGGGCCCTGGTCGGCAACCCAGGCATGTGCCCTGACTGGGAGACGAACTGGTGACCCTTTGGTTCACAGTCAGGCGTCCAATCTGCTGAACCACACCAGCTAGAGTGCTCCTAAATTTCTTGTTTTCATTTTAGTTCAACTAACTTCTGAAACACCAGGTGAATTGCTACATTAACTAGAAGTGTGAGTAATGACTCAGAATGGTTTGAGCATAGGCCCTTAGTTAATCAAGTTCACAGCCATAACCAGTGGACTTTTCCTTCCTTCCAGGGGCTCTCAAGAAGCGCACAGATGTTAGAGTAGAAACCACTAGTTTTGATACCATGTTTCTGAATTCAGCACTTGGGAAAAATGGAAAGTTCTTTCTCCTCATGAAATATTTAAGGACCCCTTAATGGACATGTGACACTTGAAATTAGTCCTGATTCGATCACTATTTGTGACCTTACTAATAACTATTGAGTGTCTTAGATTCCTCATCTGCACCATAGGAAAAAATAATACCTGTTCTATTTCCCAGGTATTTGATGTCAAAGCTTTTGAATATAGCCTTATACAACGAAATCAGTATTACCTTAAGGGATATGAGGCTAACTATGAAGTTTAAGAACTTTCTAAAATAAAGTGTTTCAAATAAAACAACTAACATGATTAGTGAAATTTGGTAGGACTCTGGTTTAGGCATTTCAGATAAATCATGATGACTTTTCTTCCTTTATCATTGTCAGTGTGCCTAATAGTTATTGCTAAGTGAGATTAAAGTACTATGTGTTATGACAAATTTCTGCCTTTTTATTTCTCTAACTCTTAAAAGTTTTTATTATAAAATAGAACACATTATAACTTATGAAATGTGAATGAATTATTAAAAAGTGAATATCCATGTAACTACCACCCAGCATAAGAAATAGAACATTATAATTTTTTTCTCCATAGGAATTATTTTTCCTTGTTAAAAAAAAATTGGTTTTCTTTTCAGGGAGGTCATGAGTAGTAGCAGAAGGCAAAAATAAGTATAGAAATGTGCTCCTTTTGAGTGGAATTAGATCAAGGGTATAATATTAGTTTTATTTTTACTCAATAGTTATTTCTATAACTGCAAATTTAGTGTTTAAGACAAGGTGTTGGGTTTTCAGCTGTAAATATGAAAATCTTCAGGCTAAGAGTCTTTACATTAGTGTCCTCTGTATGGGAGTGAAAAAGCTGTGATTCTTTTGTATTAAATATTTATTGTATTTTTTCACATTACTTTTAGTCCCCTTATATTTCCCTCCCTTCTCCCATCAATCACCACACTGTTTTCCATGTCCATGAGTCCTGAAAATACTGTGATCCTTTGAATGTGAGAAAAGTTCTCATGCTTAAATGTTTTTTGAATGTTCTGATCATCCCTCCTTTGCCTATCTTTAGAAGCCTAACAGCTAAAACTCCAATATGAATGATGATTCTGTGCTGTCATCATAGGTCTTCTGGGAAAGCACTTGATAATTATCAAGGCAAATACCTTTCAGCTCAGGTCACCATTGACTAGATCTGAAGTGGCAAGAAGTCAGTGAAAACAGCCTTACTGGATGAAAATCTGTATTTTTTTTTTTTTTTTGTTTAAGCATAACCTAGTGTCCTGAATTCTACCACCTTTTAAGACTAAATGGTCAATAAATCAAAAGTCTTTTGTGGTATCCAGAAAAGGATTCTCTTGAATAAATTTTTTATGATTAAAAAAAGAAAGTGCTAAACATTGAAATAGTTGATAAAGTATCTTAGGTAATCAGGTGTGTCTATGAAAACAAAAAAATTAGAAGTGTTTAAAAAATTGATAAAGGCTCATCTTTTGGGGCAGTTTCTATGGTCATAAGACTTACAGGGATTTGAGATTAGAATTTGGTGGACTGAACATGTGTTTACTGTCAGTCCCTCTTGAGACACCACTTTACAAACAGTAAACCTGAGAAGACACAGCAGCAGATGGGAGATGCCAACCAATTTTTGGAGGTTGAAAAGGATACAGACCTGGGCAACTGACTTCGTATAGTGGAGAAAGTCGATACTTAAGTGCCTTAAAAGGAGGTTGGGAGTAGATACAGGGAAGAAACAGCTAGTTTATTCCCCCAAATCCCAGAAAGGCTGGGGAATTAGAGACTTGAATTGGGACCTAGGGCTGACAATAAGAGACTGACTGCAAAGTCTGTTAAAGAAACCATCCCCTTGCTTAACTTTCTCTGCTTTGAATAGCAAGATGAAGTCCTTACCAGGCACTAGACATTTTTCCTCTGGAGAAGTTGAAGTAAATGAATGGTATTCCTGATTTAGGGAAACCAGGCAGAAAAGAGGGGAAGGGTGAAATGCTCAACTGAAAACATAAATTTAATGAGCTATGTATACTGAACAGTGAGACCCTGTGCTCTTGTTACGTACCCTGATGCTGGGACAGTTAGGTAATTACCAACCCAGGAAGGATATTAAAGGACTGCTCTTCAGGTAAAATGAGGGTCCCTACGGAAAGTCCTATAAATATTGACATCTGAGGTCATGGAACAGTAAAAAAAACAAAACTAGTGAACCCACCAGCCAACAACCCTACTCCCTTTACTCCATGAATATGGAAGTTGCAGTGAGCTTTTCAGTGTCTTACTCTTAAATACAAATAGATAACCAATGAACATGAGACATTTAAAGAAAGCATTCAATTTTTTTTAAAGGTAGAAACCATAACAAAAAGAAAAAATCATGGAGGAAACAGAAATGCAAGGAGGAAAACAAAAATGAAAATATCAAAACCAACCCACATGTAATTAATGCAGTAGAACAGGGATGTAAAAAGTTAATAATCAGAATAATGATCTTGGAAATTAAAAGTAACATGATAAAAATATCATTGGAAGGACTTGAAGATAAAGTAGAAATAAAAGCAAGAAGAAAAAAAAGACAAAAAATAGAATGAGATCATCAGTCCAGCAGGGATTATATCATACTAATGAAAGTTCTAGAAAGAAACTACAGATAAAAGTAAAGAAAATAAGTAATAGAAGAACTTTTTTAGAACTGGAGGATATACATTTGTAGATTAAAAGGATTCACAAAATAGCAGGATAATGAATGAAAAAAAGATCCACCAATATATAAAACATATTGTAAAATTTTAATATGCCAAGAAAAATAGAAATATTCTGCATCTCATTTTGGGATGAGGTAACCCAGATCACATACAAAAAGACTGGAAATTGGAATGGCACCAGATTTCTAACAGCAACACAGGTTCCTAAGGACAATGGATTAATTCCTTCAGAATTCTGAGAGAAATTATTTACAATCTAGAATGAATTTTCCAACACAAACTATCAAGTGAAAGATAGAATGAAGACAATTTGAGGGCATGAAAGGTTTTAAAAACTTATCTCTTACCATTTTACAGTAAACCGCCAGATGGTATATTTTACCAAAATGTGGGCATAAACCAAGAAAGAATAATAAATGGGATCCTGGAACCAGGGAGTCAAACATAGTAGACATGCAAAAGAAAATTCTGGAATGACAAGAAAAATTTCAAGATGGCAGTAGCATGGCCCTAGAGAGAAGCCAGTCCAGGTCAGAATAGGGGGAAGAGCTACTCCTGGAGTTTCCAAATGAAAACAAAAACAAAACTGATGAATAATCTGATATATTTGACCTTGTGCAAAATAACCTTCAGAAGGGCTTTCCAGTTCCTGTGGCGTATATGTGATTAATTATTGGTTCAAAAAACCTAGTGAATGTAAAAAGGGCAATTTTAAACTCCAGAGAACTAGCAGCAGATAATAATATTCACATAAGTCATATTAATTAAATCACTAGTACACTACAGTGTAAGACTAAGCTGCTATAATAGAGACTTTGTGCCTTGAACAAATAAATTTATTTTTATCTCCTGTCACAGTTCAAGGATGCACATTTCAAGTGAGTTGATGCCTCTGCTCAGTGCAGCTTTTCAGGAATGCTGATTCCCTCCATCTTGCTTCTCTGCCTGACATCCTTTAAGACATTGTCCTGCTCTGCTCGCTTAAAACCTGATGGTAGCATCTCTGTGTCCCAATTTAGAAGATGGGGATAGAACAGTGAGGGGCAAACGTTTAATGCCCACACATGTAGGTAGCACATACCACTTTCACTTATATTCCAGTGGCAAAAATTAAATCACAAGGCAACACCCTAGGAACAATACTCAAAATGTTCAACCAGTAGTAACCCAGACACTGACCAGGCACAGCACAGGTCTGCTAGAAAGCAGAAGTTCCCTGGTACGTTGACACAATGGAATACTACTCAGCCATAAAAAAGAATAAAGTCTTACCTTTGGCAATAGCATGCATGGACCTAGAGGGTATTATGCTAAGTGAAATAAGTCAGAGAAAGACAAATGCAATAGAAACAGACTCATAGATACAAAGAACCACCTAGACTAACTGTTGTCAAGAAGGAGATTGGGTGGCCTGGGGATAAAATTTGCTGGGGATAAAAGCTACCTAACAAGGGAGGACCTGAGAGAACTCATGGAAAAGGAGTTTCCTAGATTTTTGGAAAATCAAAAAGACCCTCTGGCCATAGCCAAACTAATGAAGGACCTGGACCAGTGCCAAGATGGCAGAGTAGGCTTCCAGAGTGTCTTTTTGCTAATTGCTGGTCTCACCGTGGCGTGCAGTGACTACTTTGCAGTACATGTGAAGCAGGAGGGAAAGAAATAGGCAGATGAGCAGCTACTTCCTCCCTGATAGAGCTCTCCCAATGGGTCGCTTCAGGAATCTCTGCCCCACAGCTTCCCGCTGAATATGGATTTCATGAGCAGATTGGAACCCTTGGAAGATGTACAAATAAAATCCCACCTCCATTTGACAAGTGAAAGAAAGGCCAGTTAAAGCCAGATAGGCTGGGGTTTTTAATTTGTTTGTTTTTATTTTTATTTATTATTTTTCAGAGAGGGGAAGAGGGAGAGGCAGACAGGGAGCGAGACATCCATGTATGGTTGCCTTTCACCTGCCTCCAGCTACAGACCTGACTGGAGACCTGGCTTGCAACCTGGTTATGTGCCCTGGCTGGGAATCGAACCAGTGACTTCTGGGTTTGCAGGCCAGCACCTTATCCACTGTGCCACCAGCCAGGGTTGTGTCAGATAGGCTTTTGATTTTTATATTTTTATATTGCTTGCATCCTCTTGCCCTCAAATCTTTTTTAGTTTTGGGGGGAAAAAAGTATATGTTAAAAGTTAAGCCCTGGCTGGTGTGGCTCAGTGAATTGAATGTGGGCCTGTGAACCAAAGGGTCTCCAGCTTGATTCCCAGTTAGAGCACAGGCCTGGGTTGTAGGCTGGGTCCTGGATCACCAGCAGGGTCCCTGGTTGGGCGCCTGCAAGAGGCAACTACATGCTGATGTTTCTCTCCCTCCCTTTCTCCCCCATATAAATGTTAAGAAATGTTTCAAAGTTAGAATCCTTCCTCACAACTGTGATTCCAGCCCTCACTCCATCTGACTCATTTGAGGGAAGTTTGTAAAAATTCAAATGACTTTCTCCATCCCAATATTCTGACTTACTGAGCTTTCCTTAGGCTCCAAGGAATCTGTACCTTTTAAAAGAATCCCAGCTTCTTCTGATGTTTAGGGAAAGCCAACTCCTAGTCTGGCAGTTGAAACACCTTTGCTTCGGCACTTTAAATGTTTCTTGCATTCTTCCTATCCTCTCTCACTGCTTTGGCTTCGGGTTGGGTCTTCTCTACCTCTCAATTCTGAACTAATACGGTCTCTTCTGGGTCAGGAGAGTAGGAGGAGAGAAAGGGAGGGACGTGGGGGAGCTCATTTGGAGGACCGAGAATGAGAACGGCTATACAGGCAGCCAATGTTTGTTTTGCAAAAACTACTTTAATTGATGACCTTATCTTGAATTTCTGGTAGTGTAATTTTAAAGCTCAAGTTCAAGTGAATTTGAACTAATAACGTTCTGCTGTTTCTTTATCTTCAGTGCTGCCTCCTCACGAAAGCAGCTGCACCTCAGACTGCCCTCGAGTTTCTTACTTCAGGTTTTGCCCCTGGTGTCCCCAGCTGTGGTCTCCCAGATGTGCGCCAATGGTGGTGTTCCTGATCTCCACCTGGGATCTCCAGCAGTTCTCAGGGCTCCTTAGTTTTTTGTGAGGCAATTCTTGGAAAGGTGATTAGCAAGCAAGAGCTGAGGGAATATTAGAATTATAAATTTACCAAGGTTAGACATCTTGTTACATTGGCCTTTGACTGAAGAGATTTAATATATACCAAAAAGAAAAAACAAAATGTTTTTATGTGGATGAGAGAAATATTTAAGACCTCAGGGAAAAACTTGTTTTAGGGGAATAAAAGTCTAACATTAGATTTAAAAAAAAATATCAATAATTGCAGGCAGAGTTAGGTTTCCTTTGTCCTTTTTCCCAGACCCTTTTTCCTGCCTCCTTAAACTCAGCTGTTCTCGTGAATGAGGTGTGTCCTGCAAACCAGGTGTGTCAGTAATCTCTTTGTAAGGGTCATACATCAAACCAGTGCCTGCTCCACACTGTGATGGGACTTACCCCCAGCATTCTGCCCAGTGTGTGGGGAGGAGTGTCCTGACAGTGTCTGAGGGATAACCTTATACTTAATACATGTATAAAGCTAGGCCAAAGTGTGATCTTCAAGATAAGAGGTTGATTCCTCTCATCAACAAGTCTTGTATAGAGCTTGGCCACTTTGTGCCAGACTCTTCTAGGCTATTACATTGCAGACTCAAATTCATTTGATCCTGGGTGGGGCCTGAGATTCTGCATTTCTCATAAGTTCCCAGTGGATGCTGCTGATCCACAGATGACACTGAGGGAAGCAAAGTTCTGTGGATGGTTGTCAACCCTGGTTGCTGTTTAGAGTCATCTGGAAGCTTGCAGGACCTATCCTTAGTGATTCTGACTTAATTTGTCTAGGGTAGGGCCCAGACATAATATATGTATTTGTGTATGTGTGTTTGTGTGTATATATATTTTTTAATGTCTCAAGTGACACTAATGTGCAAACAGGATTGAGAACCATTGTTAGGAGCTCTGCACACTTTTGCTGTGGCTCTGAGTTAAAGCTCTTCTTATGTGGAGTTTATAGCATATAAATCTACCTGCTTTATGGATACAGTTCATGGAGAAGGAGTTTCTCTTGGGTTCTAGGTTCCTGAAGATGAGGTGGAGGTAGCTATCAGAGGGGGCATACCTAAGAAGAAAAACTGGCCTTTTCATTAAAACCCAGGTATCATCTAATATAGGAAGGATATTTGAAGTGATGAGCAGATGCAGAGTTCATCTCTCTCTCTCTCTCTCTCTCTCTCTCTCTCTCTCTCTCTCTCTCAACTTTATTTATTATTTCCAGAGAGAGGGGAAGGGAGAGAAATAGAGAGGGAGGAAAATCATCAATGTATGGCTGCCTTTTACCTGCCTCCAGCTACAGACCTGGCTGGAGACCTGGTTTGCAACCTGGTTATGTGCCCTGGCTGGGAATGGAACCAGCGACCTTTGGGTTCACAGGCTGGTGCCTGTCCACTGAGCCAGCAGCCAGGGCCTGGTATCTATCTCATTATTCAGGGGATCCTTCTGTTTTCTACATCCTTTTAGTAAGAGATCATGGAAAAACTATGTTATAAATTTTGATGCTCTATGTTTTCTCCAAAGAAGTCTATACATTTACTTCCTACTATATACATAATATATATATGCGCTTGCACAGTTTCTGAATAGCCAGAATCCTAGTATTTACATTTTTCATTTGTCAATTACTTAGAAAAACTTAGAGTATTTTCTATATATTTCCTAACTTGTCCTAAAAAGTGAGTGACTTATCTTGCTGAAGGGATTGTGTATTCTCAGGAGTTTCCAATGCTAATGTCAGATTGATGATTTGATTTTTCTCAAAAGTCATAGGTCTTAGCTCCATTCAAAGGTTAATTGTTTTGTTATTATTACAAGGATGCCCCTAGAAGTAGATAATGCAATTTTATGTATATTAAAATCATGTTAATTACAATTTCTTGGAGACAATAAGCTTTAAAACTAGCAGATTAAAATTAAATACTATTATGCTGCTATGAAATTGTAATCTTCTCCTCCACCTCCTCATCATTCAGTCATAAAATAGGCCTTGGATTTTATTTCCTTAAAATTATCTTGTCTACCTCATGGCCACTGATGTTCAGTTAGTCCTCGTTCATGCTCATTTCCTCACTGGACCTTGCTCCCTCCATCCTTGACCCTTGCAGTCCTTCTGCCAGAGTCCTCTCTGGTCTCCATGGTCCTCTATGCCTGAGGATAAAGTCCAGATCTCCAGGGTGTCATATAGAGCCTTCTGACCTGGCCCTGCCTTTTCCTTAATGTATCACCTGTCACTTTATTCTTAGTTGAAGATTGGGGAGGAAATAGTGGAGGCTTGAAAGAAAGATAAAGGCATGAAAGAGTGGTTTAGGAGAGTGGGAGAATAGATGGCACAAGGGACATGAACTGTGATTGCTGGGTGGCACCGAAGGTCTCCTGATGGTGGACATAAAGTGAGACCACCAAGCATGGGCGGCAGGGAGACAGGTGTGGCGGAGGTGGAGCCTTGCATCCTGTCAGTTGCCTGGCTAAGCCATTCCAAGTTTGTGTCTCCGCTTTTGCACTGCTGGGTCCTCTGTTCAAAACACATCCTGTATCTCCTTCGTTTGGAAAAATCCTTCTCTCAAGAAGCCCTGTTGATAATTTTCTTTTCTTTCCAGATACTCTCTTGTCATCTCTCTGGTGTTTGGTCATCTCCCTGTGTCCCTGTTGTTCCATTAACCAACCACTGTGATTGCATGTACCACGCTATGACAAGTATTCATTCATACCTGTTTCTACTGGACTCTGAACTCAGTAAGGGAAGGGATTTGATCTTTTAGTTCATAACACAGTCCCTGGCACTTAGTAGACACATGTAATAAATGCCGGGTGAATCCATACAAGATTTCTCTACAAAGTGTTGCGAATCTGTTCTTACTGAACAAGGGTCATTTTAAAAGTGAACTCCATTTAGTAGTATATGGCATGGAAAATTTTATTGCTTTAATTTTTAGTCTGATCTACCTCTACCTCTACCAAATATCCAAGTTAATATTTCTAAATATATACATATATATGCATGTGTATATGCACGCATTATATATCTACATGAAAATGGAAGAAAGTTAAAGAGATCAAAGAGTATGAATATTAAATATCTAAGATAACAGACTTCACAGAGGCCTACACTGTCCACATGGTTTATCTGTTTTCTTTTAGATGGGTCTCTTGGTCTAGTAGGAAACTGGTTAAAACCTTAAGAAACATATGAGTCAGTTTTGAACACATCTATATTTTCAAGTTATATTGAAGTTATGATATAAAAATGTAGTTTTCAAAAGGTTTTTCCCAATCATGTAGAAACATATGGAGATTTTAACTGCCAAAACAATTTCATATAGTTGACAAATGAATAAAACCCAGAGAGAAATTAAAGGGTACCTTTTTTTGTGAGGAGTGGAGGGGACTTGAGTTCTGTCATGATGTGTCATTAATGGGCTGTGGTGACAGACAGCCTTTCCCGCCTCTCTAAGCTTTAGTTTCCCTGTGTATAAAATATGAGATTTGCTCTAAATTATTACCAAGGTCATTTTGAATCATCTGTGATTCTGGAAAGTTATGAAACACAGCCGGTAACCATGGTGAGGAAAGTTGATTGGTGACTCCAAAAATAGACTTATTTCCTTCTGCATAACACTGATGCTCACCCATTGAGTAAATCACCCTGTGTGTATTGCCATAATAAAGCAGTCTTTTTTTTCCATAATGAGGAGTTCACAAAAGTGAATAAAAGACTGTCTTATTTTAAAATACTAAACAAGCTCTTGTCTCTTGTTTTAAATATAGATCTGAATTACTGTGCTCCTTTGTATTCCTGTTGTAGGTATTCAAAAAACAGAAGGTGATTTGGTAAATTTAGAATAATTTCACATCAGTTCCTGCTGTCTTTTGTGTTTGTGTGAGAACCTCTTTCAAAATATGTCTTATTTACTTGTCCCTTAAAATATGCTTTCCTTCATTTTTGGCTTCCTGCTGGCAATAAGTCTATATCTATAAATACTTAGAGATGTCAAAATCCTTAAGCAACAGTTATATTTTTCTGACTTGCTGAGTGAAATTAGACAAGTCACTCTCTCTGAGCCTCAGTTTCCTCCTCTATAAAATTGGGATTTGATTTCTAAACTGCCTTTGGCTCCAAAATTCTTTAAGTATTTTTCTTTGTTGAAGTCATGTTAATATTGATTATGCTATTACAGTTGTCCCAATTCTTCTTCCTTTGCCCTCCTCTATCCAGCAACCACCACTCCCTCAGCCAATCCCCACACCATCGTCCATGTCCACGGGTCAGGCATGTAAGTTTTTTGGCTACTCCATTTCCTGTACTGTAATTTGCATCCCCATGGCTGTTCTATAACTGCCTATTTGTACTTCTTAACCCCCTCACCTCTTCCCCCATTCCCCAACACCCTCCTCCTACCTGGCAACCATCAAAACACTCTCCATATCCATGCTTCTGTCTCTGTTCTTCTTGTTTACTTAGTCTGTGTTTTAGATTCAATTGTTGGTAGGTATGTATTTTTTGCCATTTTATTGTTCATAGTTTTGATCTTCTTTTTCTTAAATAAGTCCCTTTAACATTTCATATAATATGATAAACTCCTTTGGTATTTTTCTTGTCTGGGAAGCTCCTTATCTGCCCTTCAATTCTATCTGGTATCTTTGCTGGGAAGAGCAATCTTGGTTGTAGGCCCCTGCTTTTCATGGCTTTGAGTATTTTTTGCCAATCTTGTCTAGCCTGCAAAGTTTCTTTTGAGAAATTAGCAGACAGTCTTATGGGAATTGCCACATAGGTAGCTGATAGCTTTTCACTTGTGCTTTTAAGATTCTCTCTATCTTTAACCTTTGGTATTTTAATTATGATGTGTCTTGGAATGGTCCCCTTTCCATCTTGTTTGGACCTCTCTGTGCTTCCTGGACTTGCATGTCTATTTTCTTCATCAGATTAAGGTAGTTTTCTTTCTTTCTTTTTTTTTCAAATAGATTTCCAGTTTCTTACTTTCTCTTCTCCTTTTGGCAGCCCAGATGCAAATGTTGGAATGCTTAGATCTGTCCAGGAGGCTGCTTATACTGTCCTCATTTTTTTTGGATTTATAGCTCTGGCATTCTCTCTAGCCCTAAACTGACTGATAGCAATCAGTAATCTGAAACCACAGCAAGTCGTCTTTTCTCTTGGTACTTCCCTCAAACCAGTGTGGATTTTTTTCCCCACCCAACAGGCCTTTGTAGAGATTTTTTAAAAGCTAGTATAATAACTTTATTTCATTTATTTTTCTTTAGATTTTTGAGACCTGATTAACTGTGAACAACCCATTTTGCTTTGGTTGTAATATCTGGGTAATAGCATAGAAATAAAGTATTCTTATTTTTGTAGAAATAATAAACATCTTTTTCAACATGCATTGCTGTCTTTATTAATGAGAAGTTAGATACTATTGACTTTTGCTATGAGGTAATATTAAGAGATCAGATCTTTAATATTTACCCATATTTCACATCATCAATTAAGAATCTTTAAACTGGTGTTTTAAAACTGTTAAAACTTAAATTATATCTATGGAAATGGAGTTAGAGAATAAGTTTATTTATTCAAGAAATACAGTATTCATCTAGTGCCTCTTGGGTTGCCTTTAGATTATCAGTGAACAAAACAAAGATTCTTTATGTAATCAAGTGATCTTCTATCAGGAGTACACAAACAGTAAATCAGCCTATTAGTTATATGGATTGCTATAAGATGGTAAGGGCTGTAGGAAAATGAGAGTTGATCAGGAAAGGGGGATGAAAGGTGGTGGGGAGCAGAGTTGGTTTGCAGAGGAAATGCCATAGTCAGCAAAGGAGGTGCAGTGGGCAAAAGGCTTCTAAAGATGTTCGTGTCCTAATCCTGAACCTGTAAATAAAGTTCCATGGCTAAAGGACTTCATGGCTTTAATTGAAGATACAGACCTTAAAATGCAGAGATCATCCTGGATTACCCAGGTGGTCTAAGCTAATCTATGAGCCCTTAAAAGGAGGGTGGTGGTTTGAGTCAGAAAGCTTGTAGCTGAAGCAGGAGTGATTCAGAAAGCTGGAGAAGCTCAACCTACCAATGCTGAAGCGCCGGGAGGGGCGTGAGAAAAGCAAGTGCAGCACAGACCAACTCTCTCACTGGTACCCAGCAAGGATACAGGACTTCAGTCCTGCAGCTGCAAGAAACTGAATTCAGCCAACAACCTAATGAGCCTGGAAGCAGGCTTATCCCCAGAGCCTGCAAAAAGGAATACAGGCCGACTGACACCTTGACTTTGGCCTTGCGAGTCTCTGAGCTGTGGACCAGCTGAGCCAGGCTATACCTAGACTTCTGATGTACAGAACTAGGAGATAATAGGGCTGTTGTATCAAGCCATTGAATCTGTAGTAATTACTCATGGCAACAATAAAAACTAATACAGGGAATGAAGAAGTAGGCCGAGAGTGTCAGGAAAGAGTACAGCATGCAAAGAGCACAGGAGAGCCAAGTCCTAAAGTGAGGCCCACCTGGACTGTTAGAGAGACAGCACGTGGCCAGTGTGGCTGGTATGGAGGGAGCTAGGGGGCAGGTAGCAGGATATGAGGTCAGAAAGACAATTCGGGTGGAGGGCCTTTGGCTTTTATTTCAAGTGAGCTCGGGACACATTGCATCATTTTTATCAGAAAAGCATTATCATTTGACTTAGTTTTTAAAAGGATCATGCTGACTGTTATTTAAACAGACTGTAGGGGAGAGGCTGGAAGACCAATCTGAAAGTGACAGCAGAAATTCTACGCAATATGGTGGTGGAGATGATAAGACATTGTCGGATTCTCAATGTATTTTGAAGATAAAGTCTATCCTTTTGTGGCTTTGATGTGGGATATGCGAGAGAGGGGAGTCAAAGATGAATCTACATTTTGGGGCCTGAACAACTAGAAAGATGAAGTTGCCATCAATTGAAATGTGAAAAGCTATCAGTGGAGGAGATCTGGAGTGTGGTGGAGAATTGGAGTGCACTTTGGACATACCAAGGGTGTCTGTTTGTAGGCCTTTGGAAATAGAGTGTGGGAGGTAGAATAATGGTTCCTGAATTCCCGGAACCTGTGAATATGTCACCTTAGGTAGCAAGAGGGACTTTGCAGATGTGGTTAAAATTTTTTTTGAGTTTTTTTATTGTATGTTTATGTCACACACACACACACACACACACACACACACACACAATCACCACACTGTTGTCCATGTGTCCTTTTTCCTCAATCCCTCCACTCCCCACCTTTCCCCCTGCCTTAGCTGTCAGCTTACTCTCCATCTATAAGTCTGTCTCTATTTTGCTTGTTAGTTCAGTTTGTTCATTAGATTCCACATAGGAGTGAAACCATGGTATTTATCTTTCTCTGACTGGCTTACTTCACTTAGCATAATGTGGTAAAGTGAAGAACCTTGAGATGGACGGATTACCCTGGATTACCATTGTGGGCCCAATTTAGTCACATGAACCCTTAAAGTGGGGGACCTTTCCCGTGGTGATCAGAGGGAGATGTAACTCTGGAAGACTTGTCGGTGGGATTCAGTGTTGCTGGCTTTGAAGAGAGGAATGTAAGTGGCCTCTAGAAGCTGGACATGGCAAAGAAACAAATCCTCCTTTGAAGCACCGAGAAAGGAATGTAGTCCTGCCAACATCTGATTTTAGCCCAGTGAGACCCATGTCTGATCTGAAGGACTGTAACATAATAAACTTGTGTTGTCTTAAGCCACTAAATTTGTGGTAATTTGTTATAGCAGCCATAACAAACTAATACAGAGTAAGTGGCTGGATATGAGTCTGGAGATAAGGAGGGGGAGAGATCTGGATGCTGAAAGCATAGAGATGGCATTGAAAGTCATGGGACTGAATGAGATCCCCGAGAGCATGAGCAGAGAGAGAGAAGAGGACAAAGCATTGAACCATTTGTCTCTCAATGTCAAGAGGTCAGGGAGAAGGGAGGAAACAACAAAGCACACCAAGAATGATCAGGCCAGGAGGAAGGGGCAAACGAAGAGAGGGTGATGTCCTGGAAGTCAAGTGAGGAAAGTATATCAAGGAAGAGAGAGGGATTGCTTGTGATAAAAGCTGCAAATGGGTTAAGTAAGGTATATCCAGAGGCACCCCTGAGGATCAGCTAGGTCAGTGATTTTCAAAGGGGATTCTCCAGCCTGATTATCAGGGAACTAGAGTAGTTTGTAAATGATCCTCTTGCCACCCCCCACCATGTCTTCCCCTCCTGCCTTGAGAATAGCCAGCCTGTAGTACCCAAAAAGACAGTATCTGTGAATCCTATTATTTTAAACCTCGCTCTTGAGCATCTCATACACACCGTTGCTCAACATGTGTTTAATGAATGAGTTCCATACACGCCATACCTCCCAAACTGTGGGCGCTTTTGTGCCTTTCCCCTGCACCAAGGCATTTAGTTTTTAGAAATCAGAAATATATTTGGGTTTCGGATCTCTTTTAGGTGCCTAAAAGAAATCCTAAGTATTTGTTGTTTTGGCTTTGTAACATGGATTTAAATATAGATCTTCTGAGGAAGTAGAAATGTTTCATTCATGCATTTGTTCATTCACTCAATAAATGTTGATTATCTCCTAGGTGCCAGGCACTGGGGAAATCAACATCAGTGAACAGCGCAGACATAAAAACGTCTGACCTCACAGAGCTTACATTCCATATGGTTGCGACAGTCAATAAATAGATGACATCTCATTTTTCAGATTGTGAGAAATACTATGGAGAAATATCAGTATAGAGAAGGGGGAAAAAGTGTCAGATGATGTCACTTGACCCAATTGTGCTCCTATGACTTTTTGTCTTCTCCAGCTAGAAGCCACAGTCCTTACAGTGGTCCAGAAGGCCCTACAGATCTGGCCCTCATCTTCTTGACCTCCACGTACTCGTAGTTCTCAGCCACACTGGCCTCCTACTGTTCCTCTGTGCTGTGCCTCTGTCATCAGTGTCACTCCTGCCCATGCCACTTCCGTTTCTCTCTGCGTACCCATTCTTCTCTCAGATCACCATCAGACTAGCTCCCTACCTCTCTTTGGTTTTCGCCCAAATGTCACCTGCTCCATGATCCCTCTCTTGTCCACCTTATTTTGAAGTTCACTTACCCGCCTTACCCAAGCACCCCTTATTCTTCAGGAGGTCATAGCCCCTCCGAGGAGGTGGCCAGCAGCCAGCTGGGCACGGCTGGCAGAGCAGCATCCCTGCTGGGGCGGGTCCGCCTGTGGGTTGGAAAGCTGTCTCTGTCTTTGGTGGGAAGTTCTCAGTATAGGCCCTGCCTGGTGGTTACATCATGGGAATCTCCCCAGCCTCTTCAGTGGACTGGTCCAACCCAGAGCTTAATAGTGGGGATTCTCAGGATGGCATTTGCCTTTCATACCATAGTATAATCTCTTATAGATTGAATGTCATTTCTTGAAATAAAGGGCCTTCTTTCAGATGGATTACTTCTAGCCCATAAATTTTAACTGGGTATGATTGGTATGTTTAGTCTGCTCTTCCTTGGCAAAGCCATTCTCTTTTTTCTTTCCTTCTTTCTTTTCTTTTTGAATCTTCATGAGCACTTTATTCAGATGGTTGGTGATCTGAGAAGATGGTGGGTTTGTACCCTAACAGACTGTCTTATATTCCATTATAAGCAGACTCTTTTGATAAGGAGAAGAAAAGAGTAGGTAAGCAGTTTGGAATTCAGGGTTAATCAGATAAAAGCTGCGACATTCCTTCATCCGTGTCCTGGGTAGAAGTCCTCTCTCCCTGGAGTACCATTGCTCAGATGCCATCCCGATTGCTTGCAGTCCTCCTGAGGCACAAAGGTGGAACTGCTTATGGTCTCCAGGCGTCAAGGTGGGTCATACCTTCAGCTCTCATCACTGGCAGTGGAGATGGGTGAGGACGAGGCTGTCCACAGAGTCTGAGGAGATAGAGAAAGGTTAGAATCCTCTCCCCAAACTTCACAGAGACAGGGTTAGGGAACTAGCCTGGGGGGAGTTTCCACTGCCCACTGCTTCCCTAGTCGCAAGTCTCAGGAGGCCAGAAGAGAGGAAGAAACAGAGAATGTCCTTGTATGGGCCACCAAATACTAAGGTGGTCCGTGAATCCACAAAGAGAAGAAAAGTGTAAAGTTTTTATTCACTCGCCAAGAAAGGAGAGGGGCCTGGTGTGGAGAGACGCACCAGCCAAGGCCGTTGTGTTTCATTTCTCCAGGGGAGAGTCTGTCTGGCCTCACTCACCCTCGCTGACCGCCTCCTCTGGCTTCTCAGCTTTCAGTTTCACCACCTGTGCTGACCTTTTATGTTATTTCTTGTTTTCATTCAGAAACCAAAACTGCAGTTCCTACATAGCTGGTTTCTATCTGCCTAGTTCCCATTTTATTAAAAACTTAGTTTCTCTTTCCTGGTCTGCCACTTTCGGGTCTTACAGCATTAAAAGGAACAGCCCTGAACAAAAAGGAACAGCTGCCTGCTTCCAAAGGCAAAGATGTAGAGTCGATGATTTTCATGGCATAGTAAACGTTTAAAATGTCACTGTTACAGGTCGGGGTCCCTGGGGAGCAGACTCGGAGGTGGAGTCAAGCATTCAGGGTGTTTATTTGGGTGTCACCTTCAAAGGGGAGCTCTGGAGCTGGAATCGCCCTGCAGAGTTGGCCCGAACCGGCCAGGCTTTTCTGCTTCAGCAGCCCTCAGTCTTCACATCGGCTGCTATGGGAAAGTGCATGACCTTGGACGTAAAGGCTGTGGCCATCCCTGCAGCGGCCGGGGGCATCCCCAGCTAGGGCTGCAAGATGGGGGTCTGTGCAGAGCTGGACTGGGCAGTACCTCCCAGCTCCTCCACACGAACGTAGGTGCAGTTCAGCTATGGCTCCCAGACAGGGCACGGTGTTTTAGTCAAGGAGCAACCTTCATTGTCATTTTTAGTTTGATATTGAAATTTGCTTTATTTCATTGAAAGCCTAGAATGTTAGAGCCTGAAGAGGCCATAGGAGTATTCTCTCCAGCCCCGTGGTTTAATGGGTGGAGGAATGGAGTAATAAAGGGGAGGAAATCTGTTTGGTTTCCCCTGAAACAGACCTCAAGACAAGGATTTGAGAGTAAGTGGTTTATCTGTGAGGCATTCCCAGAAATAGGGAGAAGAATCCCCACCCTGGCCCCCTATCCCAAGAAAGTGGGCAAGTGGGGCAGGGAGGAAAAGGAGTAGTAAAAGTGCATTTTCAAGAGAATTACTGCTGTGAGCACCTGGAGCTCAGTCCCTTGTGGGAATCCAGGGAGACAGTGCATAGACTTTAGAGTTGTCCTACCCAGAGGGCAAAGAAGCTGGGCTATTTGCCTCAGTTTCCCTCTGTCCTTGACTGAGGGCTGTTTCCTAGAGGCATTCTGCTGCCCTGCTGCCCCAGCTCACTCTCTGCTTAGGCCTGGCCTGCTCCCAGGGCCAGAGAAAAAGCTACAGGTGTTCACATACAGAGGTGGGCCTTGAGGAGTGGCTGGGGACAGTGACAGAGCCTTCTGCAAGGTCTTGCCCCAAACTGGACAAGACATCAGGTGTCCTAACCAGCAGCCAGGGCCTTGCAAAACTGATGATTGAACATCTTCCTCCACTGTGCTCAAAGGCATTCTAAGTAATCCAGAGAGAGAGCGAGGCTGTAGAAAGAGCTGGGAATACAGTTCTTCTTGAGAAACAGTCTATTGGAGAGCCAAGCACACACTTATGTTTGAAAGAACTCGAGGAGATTTCCTAAGCATTCACATCAACTCTGTGGATGGCATTTTATTGAAAGCATACTGTTGCTTATGTCAATGCTGAGGAGTTTCTGTGAGGGCTGCTCCAAAAGAAAAGGTGTGGGGTTTTTTGGTTTTTGTTTGCAAGAGATTGAGTCTGGAACAGCCTCTGTGGCAAGATGAACAAGGATTGATGTGGGCCGAGAAACAGAATAACATACTGGTTAGGAATTGGGGGGGAGGGGCATCAGGGCGGGCCATCTAGTTTTTCATCCTGCCTCCATCATGCAGGTGTCATTGGACAGTGAGGGAATGAAGCCTCAGTTTCCCCCTCTCTAGCGTAGGGCCAATAGTAGAAACTAAGTCAGTGATATAAAAGCATCTGACCTAAAGTGTGCTGTACAGGAAAGGTGTGATTGTAAGTTGTGGTTGTGATTACTATTGACAGAGGAGAATGGAAAGGTAAGGTCAAGATTCGAGAAGCATGAAGAGAAATGCTACGAGGTACAATTTCAGGGTGCTGAGGAAGAATGGGGGAGGCTATCAAGCCAGGAAGATCTGCCCACTCAGACCAAGTTCTCATGGGAGCCTAGGTCACATCAAAGCGAAAGTTTATGGGGAAACCCAGCGTGTAAAAGATATAAACAGAGCTACCTATTTGAAAGTGGAGACAGAAGCAAGGGTCCTAGCCTCTCCCCTCCTCCTCAACCACCCACAGACCCTGGGGGATTCTGAGAAACCCCAAACCTGCAGGAACAAATGCGATTTTTATCAGAAAGGGGTTTAAAAGCTACTGCAAACCTCATTTGTTCTGTATTGAGTTAGCTTTCCAGAAAAACTTTTTTTTTTTTAAAGAAACTTACCTTGGATGGAATTTTGCTTAAGTGTGTTACTTTTTTGCTTACTTAAGGATGAAGGAAAACCTTTTAATCTGTTCTTGATGATTTTTGATTATAGTAATGAACATTTAGTTATGGTTCTGTGCTTTAATGTGGTAATTTCCAACCTCAGAGGTTCTCGGAGTTAGAACTGTTTACTTATACTATTCTTTTAAAATTCTTACAAAGAAGCACTGTGGCTTTAAGGAAGGTTCAGGTTTGAATCCCAGCTTTGCATCTTATTAGCACCATGACCTTGAACAAGCAAGCACTTAACCATTCTTTACCTCAATTTTTCTTCTATAAATTGAGACTATCAGTCATACTTAATCCATAGAGTTATTGTGAGAAATAAAATTTTTATATGTTTATTGCCTAGAATAGTGCCTACCTATAAAAAGTGCCATACCAGTATACCAGTGCCATTATTATTATTGTTATACCTGTTTTTATAATTCTTCTGTATTCTCCTTTGATGTAACACAGTGGTCAAGCCTATGAGTTTTGAAACCCACCACCTTTGAGATCTTGGGAAAGTTCATTGAGTTTTATGTGATTTAGTTTACTCATATGAAAAATAGAGCTAATAATATAAACTAATTCACAGAATTGTTGTAAGGATTAAATAGGATGAAATTGCTAAAGCCTTTACAAAGTACCTGGCACATTTTATCACAGACATCATTATTATTAATTATTAAGGCTTTAAATGAGGGATACTGTAACTGTAATGTAATATAGAACCAGAAGTTTTTACTATATTGACTCCTTAGAAGCCTTTAGAAAGTTCCTTCCTGTTACTTACCTGGTTTCCAGTTAGCAGAGGTTGTTAACACATTGATCTTAAATAATAAATATTTTCAATGTGCCTCTTAATATTGGAACAAGGGGTGGATGGTGGAGGGCTTGACCTTTATGCTGTCTAATACAATGCTTATTACCAAACTGTTACTCAGAACTTGTATTGATGTTGAAGGAGTTACATTTCTTTTTTGGTTAAAAGATTGACAGATTGGCATTCATAGAATATTTTAAAAGGAAGAAAAATAGTAAAGAAATATATTGGTGGGAATGACAAGAGAGGGTAGGGAGAAAATTTTATGGTGTATAAGAGTGGAGGCCAAAGATGATTTTTACAAAAGTAGGCAAGCAAGCAAGCAGTGATTTTGCAGCCTTGGAGTGGGGAGGGGGAAGTTTAGTGACCCATGCATTCCATGGTGCTAAGCATTCTAAGGGCTAAACGAAGTCTCTGGAACATGCCACCATCAAGACTAACCCATTCAGGAGAGTTTTGAATAGCAGAGGGCTTATTGTGTATTAGTGTTAAAAAGAAAAAAAAAGATTACTGAATTCTTAGAAATAAGGTGCAAGGATGATTGCCTGTCCTTTCAGCGTTGTGTTGGAGCCTTGTCATACATACCCAGCCAAGGATCATGCAATTCTCCTGGGAAATGTACCGTCTTTATTTCCTATTTATGCTTGATTAGGAAGGAGCGAGATTCTATGTAACTAAGTCTTAGTTGTAGATTGATAACTTCCAAGTGATTTCTTTCTGATAAAGAAGATAACCCCCAAAGTTTACTATAAGATACTAACCAGCTTTATATCTAAATTTGCTATCTTATTTTAATATTCTGTCTTTCATTAACTACATATATTTAGTTTTTCTTGTGTGCCACTGAAGCAAACATATCATCCTGCTGGTTTCTTCATTAATAATTTAAATAAACTTCTGACACATGCTCAGCTTATATTTGTATGAGTTATATTTTTAACTTCTTAAAAACTGTATCCCAACAAACCAACTACTTATTAATGGAAATTTTCGTACTATTTTCTACTTTTTAAAACAATTTTGCTTGCTTTCCATTGTATTTTCAACATTGAACTTAAAAGAATTAAAATGTATTTTATAGGTTTTTTATTCTTTTAATGTTGGCATTCCGGGAATAACAGAGGCAAACATAGGTAATTAAAAGTTTAAAACCTGATTGTTTTAGGCTAAGTTTAATTGTGAACCTAATGATTTCAGCAAGACTCACATTTCTGTATTGTGTTCTGTTAGTGTAAACTCATGTAATATTTTTATATAGTTTTTATCATATGATTGTATAACTATTTGCTGTTTATGGTAGTTTATTGAGTTTGTAGAGGATGACATCAGAAATGGTAAAAATGTCCCATTTCACTTAACGACACCTAAAAAGGACATAGTGCTAACTTTAGAAAACATATTTTTGAATAGCTATTTGCTTTTATAAAGAGGTTTTTTAAATTATGAATATAATGTTTAATTTATATACATTTCCACCCATCTTTAGTCCTTATAAAATATGCTGACAAGCCTTGCAATAGGGAAGAGAGCTGTTTGTTAGACATCTGAGACAGGATGCCAGCCTTGGGTAATAAATTGAGCTTATGACCTATACACTTACTTGGATTGTTAAAGTTATGTGATCCTAAGGCTTTCGTGAAGAACTTTTTACATTAGTCTTTCCTCCTTTTGTCAGAAGTTTGCTCTCAACTGCTTTAGATACTCTTAACTAATATTTACTTGATAGGTATTTAATTTAATTAATATTTAATTCTTCTAAAATGTAAATTCCATGAAGACTAACTCATGTCTGCTTAATTCGTTGCTGTGTTCCAGGCACCTGACATAGTACCTGTGCATGGTGGGCCCTCAACAAAATCTCCCAGCTGAATCTCCGCACACTGACTTTCACTTGATTACAAAGCAAGGGACACAGGCTGCAAGCCAGGTCTCCCCCCAGGTCTGTAGCTGGAGGCAGGTGTAAGGCAACCGTACACTGATGGCTGTCTCCCTCTCTGCCTCTCTCCCTACCTCTCTCTCTAAAAATAATAAATAAAATCTTTTCTAAAAACAAACAAACAAACAAACAAACACAAGGAACACATTTAGAACTTGGTAATAGATGATTTCAAATGCCATGATTGCTGAACGTGGTTGGGTGTTTAATCTAGGACATCACCAAGCTGTGAGATTCATAGAGACATAGGATAGTCTTAAAGTTCTCTTAGTAGTCATCTGGTTCAAACTCTTCCATTCTTTGCAGCCTTTTTTGTTTTGTTTTGTTTTTGTTTTTTAATTAATCTGCCTGGGAATGACCAAAATAGGAAATACATTGATACAAAATGGTAGAGCCTTTTCTATCCAGACAAAGCTTTAGTTCTCAAAAGTCTCAGAAGATGATAAACATAGGAACCCAGAAAATGCTAACAGGGATAGCATTTGAATGAAGAATACTAGTTGTATGTCACAAAGTTCCCCCACTCCCAATTCATTGTTGCTTTCCCTTTTTCTTTCTCAAATTTCTTCCCCCTTTAACTTAGTTTCTTTTTCTGAAAATGAATACTTTGGTATTGATTTGATACTGTATAGGTCACCTAGTCAAAGCCATTTGTGTGTGTGTAGTATATAAAATTTACATACATGTAATTACAATTTTATAATTTTATATAAACAACTTCTAGAAATTTATAGGTAAACCAAATTATATGTCATACAGATTTACAGGCCTAGTCCCTCTAGTCCAGTGAGAGTAAATTTATAAACATAATTATATTTAAGGTATAAAATCTATTTCTATCTCTCAGTTGAGTTACTAAGTTGGGCAAGATCTTTATTTCTTTGATTCTCCACATCATTCATACTTGAGCATCGTTACTTCCAAATAGTTCGAAAGCATACTGTTGAATTAATTTCCTTTTTTCTGAGTTTCCAAAGTACTAGAAAATTTTAATCTCTACACACTCAGCTCACATGAAGCAGGGATCCACCACACCTCACAAATAGTCTATGAGGGGAAACATACCTGCATTCCCAGGGTTGTATCTTAAAGTCAATTAGAAATTGTTATGACCCACACTCAAGGTGCACTTTTTCCTCTACAATGTTATAAATATAATAAATGATGGTTTCACAGGCCAGCCCCCTACACCTGCTGTCTGATGTGCGGCTGGACATCCATCTAACCATCCTTCCATCCATCGGATACCTAGGGACTTTCTTCTCTGTGCCAAGCAGCATGCCATGCGTGAGGCTGCACCCAACTCATTTGCAATTAATAGAGATGAAAGGCACAGTGTATTAATATTTGTCTACCCTTATCAGCTTTATCAAGAAAATGGGACTTTAGTCTCTTTAAAGTAGTCCTATAAATATTTATGGAAGAACTGCTTATATGCCAGGCTTTGTCCTTGTCACTAGAAATAAAAGACAACAGGGTAACCCCTGCCTTCAAGGAGCTTCACAGCAGAACTTATTTTCGGAAGCATTTTTTGGTTGTTGTTGTTTTTTCCAAGATTTTTTTATGCTCATGGCACTAGTGCTGTGTTTATTTCCCTCCCCTTCAAATCTTAACATCCAGGAAAGGAAGATGACTTCTGTGGAAACTGGCACTCTTATTAAACTTTCAACTATGATACAGCTCTTTTTTTTAACCTCCCAAGCCAAAGAGAACATTTTTGAGATGTTTGAGGGTTAAAAGAGAATGGAAAAGAGTAAGGGGTTAGACACCGTGTGTTTTCCAATGTGAGGAAGAAATACCCTGAGGTGGACGCCTACACGGAGCCTTCCACACTGAGCAGAGCCAACTCTGCTGCTTCCCCTGGGTTTTGGAACTATGGAGCTGGCTGTCCAGGGCAAGCAGGACTTTGGACAGATGGAAAAGGTGGGAGGCAGCAGCAATCAGCTTATCACAGTACACAAGAAAGTCTTGATAATTGCCTGTGAGGCCCTGACATCCAACCTCTGCTCCCACCCTCTCTTCCATCCTCTCTCTGCTCTAGCCGGAGCAGAATCCTGCCTCTGTACCTTTGCACATGCTCTGGTCCTCTGCCTGGTGTAATCTTTCCCAGTTACCTGCACAGGTCAGTCCCTCACCTCATTCAGGGGTCTCTGCTCGATGTTACCAGACTACAGTCCTTTTCTGATCACCCTGTTTTAAAGAACACTCCCCTGCAGTCCCTCTTAGCTTCACTCTTCTTTATGGCACTGAACAACTACCTGATACTATTTATTTGTCTATTGTCTGTTTCCTTCTACTAGAATGTAAACTCCTTGAGAATGGGGTATCTGTCTGCTTCACCGCCCTGTTTCCTGTGACAATAACACACCATTTCACATAGTAGAAGGAATTAAAAGGTGCACTTACAGAGAAGTGGCTTGTAGCCTAGAAAGTGCTTTTCCTAAAAAAAAATTAGAAGTAAAAAAAAATTTTTTTAATCTTTCGAAATTATTTTTTTTAACTTTTTTTGTTTGTATTCAATTTTAGGACCACTTTGGGCAGGGAGAGGGTTCAGTTGGTAATAGTATTCTGTATTCTTCCACTAGAGAAGGTTGATAGATGTAGGCCATTTGTGATGGCATTAATTTCCCACTTTTTCTAACTTTTTATTTTGATAAATTCAAAGTTACAGAAAATGTGCTAGAATGATTTGGTGAACACCTGCATACCTTTCACTTAGAGTGAACATTTGTTAACATTTTGCCACATTTGCTCTCTCTCTAGGTATGCATATTATTATAATTATTACTGAACCATTTAAGAATAAATTGCAGATATGACCCTTCATCTATAAGTACTTCCGTTTGTATCACCTAAAAAGGAGATACAGTTACCATATTTAGGAAATGTAACATTGTTACAATAGTATTATCTAATGTCATACCTGTCTTATTAATGTCCGTTATAACAACAATATACCTATAACAACATGAAGTCTCAATCCAGGAAACAGTCTAGGATCACACACTGCATTTAATTATCAAGCCTCTAATCCCTCTGTTTCTTTCATGACATTAAGTTTTGAAAAGTATAGACCATTTGTTTTGTAAATGTTCCCCAATGTGGGGCTTACTTTATATGTCCTCATGATTAGAGTAAGGTTATACATTTTTTAAAAGATTTTTTATTATTTTTTAGTGAGAGGGGAAGGGAGGGAGGTAGAGAGGGAGAGAAACATCAATATATGGTTGCCTTTCACCTACCTCTAGCTACGGACCTGGCTGGAGACCTGGTTACGTGCCCTGACTGGAAATTGAGCTGGTGACCTTTGGGTTCACAGGCCAGCACCTTATCCACTGTGCCACCAGCCAGAGCACGTTATGCATTTTTTTGGCAGAAATATTACTGAGGTGACATCCTAAACTTCTGAGTGTAGTGCCACAGCGGGTATGTGATGTCAGGTGATCCTGATGTTAAATTTAATCACTTGGTTTAGGTAGTGTCCAACAGATTTCTTCACTAGAAAGGTAACTCTTTATTTTTGTAATTTAGAAATAATCTGTTGCGAAATTCTACAAATCTATGTAACTGCTGTACTCCCCAATAAACTTTGACCTAACAACTTTAGGATTCCTGGCAATTCTTGCCTGAATCCATGATAATAATGATGGTTGCAAAGTAGTGATTTTCTAACTTTCATTCCTTATATGTTCATAAGTTGGGCTTCATTTGTAAAGAAGAGCTTTTACTTTACCCGTGCATTTATTTCCTTATTATAAAATGGACATATGGATTCATGGATTACTTTCTCTAAAATCAGTGTGTTAGCCCTGGCTGATGTGGCTCAATTGGAGCATCATTCCATACACTGAAAGGTCAGGAGTTTGATTCCCAGTCAAGGCACATATGCCTCGCTTGCAGGTTCGGTCCCAATTGGTGTGTGTATGCTAGGCAACCTACATTGATGTTTCTCCCTCCCATCAATGTTTCTCTCCCTCTGTCCCTCCAGTCTCCTCTCCCTAAAATCAATAAGCATGTCCTCAGGTGAGGGTTTAAAAAAAAACAAATCAATCAATCAGTGTAATAATCCATTACTATCATTCATTTTGCTGCTCAGATTGTTAAATTGGCCTATCTCACCACACAGATCCCTAGATACATAGAAATACCTAATCCCAGGAGTAAGAAATATTTTTAGTAGTTCACAGCGCTTCTGAAATTTTAATTGTCTATGAATCACTTGGGGCCCCAGATTCTGCATTCTGAACAAGCTCCCTGGTGATGCTGGTGCTGATGGTCTGTGGATTACAGTTGAAGTAGCAAAGGTGTAGGAGTCTGTAGGCCGATTTGGAAACTTAAAACATATCCTGCTTACCCTGTATTAGGATGGAAATTGTGCCTCATTTACACAGAAGAGACTGACCTTTTGAAGGGTGTGTGAGCTCTGAAAGGCAGAGGGAGAGAAGAGCTGCACCCCAGATGCCCAATTCTCGGGAACCATGATAATGAGGAGCTAGGACTGTATTACCCTCACTCACTGCTTGTTTTGCATTTCCCTAGACATCCTAACCTTTCAGCACTGAGCTGCCTTCTGCTCCTGATACCTTGGATTGTGGAAAATAGTGATGACCTGAGTGGGGCCCATGTCTCTCCCAGCATTCTCTATCAGGGGGGCCGAACTTTACTGATACCAAGGGAGGCCAAGCAGTTCAAGCCCTCTCCGTCAAAAAATGAACGTTTAACTCTTTTGCTGTGTGTGAATTATGAGCTTCCTGTCATTGGTAAATTTCAGTGGCTTTGGGGCAAATTTCTTTTTCCCTTTTTTTTTTTTAATTTTATTGTTGTAGTATTACATCCATCCCCTTTTTGCTCCCCTCTGTCCCCCTCCCCACCCACCCATTCCCCCCAAAGTCAATCCCACCTGTTGTCCATGTCCATGGTTCCTTTATACTAGGTTCTTGTCTAAGCTGCTCCCCTTTATTGCCTCTGCCTCCCCCCTCCCCCCAACCCCGTTCCCCCTGACCACTGAAGGCCTATTCCTTGTATTCATATACTTGGTTCTGTTTTGCTTGTTGTTAGTTTTGCTCATTATTGTCCCGTAATGGGTGAGATCATATGATGTTTGTCCTTCACTGACTGGCTTATTTCACTAAGCATAATACTGTCCAGTTCCATCCATGTTGTTGCAAAGGGTACAAGTTCCTTCTTTCTTTCTGCTATATAGAATTCCATTGTGTAAATGTACCAAAGTTTTTTGATACAATCATCCACTGATGGGCACCTACTTTTTCCCTTTTAAAGCCATTTCTAAGCTGATAGTTGTTGGCACTCCGGCCACCTGCAGTTTGCAACCACTACATTGGTAAAAATTTGAAAGGTACATGGTGTTTTGCTTAGTAATCTTGTTTAAACTATTTACAATTTTGTCAGTAATGTTTTTTTTCTCTTACATACTTTTATTGACCCATCTGTCATTTACTTTTAATTACCTCTTACTTTATTCTATTAAGAATGGATGGGATCGTTCCTATAGAAGAGGAGACCTTTACAAGCAAGAGAATCCTGTGGGGGTCTTGGCGGACATCTCATGTTGTTTTTGTGTCCCCCAAAATTCATAGGTTGAAATTTCTGCCTCGTAGTATGATGGCCTTGGGAGGTGGGCCTTGGGGAGGTGGTCAGGATGAGCTGAAGTCATAAAGGCAGAGTCCACAAGAAAGGAAGGGATCAGCGCCTTGAGAACCCTGAGAGGCGCTGTCTGCTGCGCTGTCTGCTGCTGGTGGGCACAGCAGTGGTCTGCTACCTGCATCCTGGAAGAGGGTTCTCAGAACCCTGACCTAGGACTTCCAGCCTCCAGAACTGTGAGAAGTCAATTTTCGTTCTTTTTAAGCCACCCAGTTGATGACGTTTCGTTACAGCAGCCTGAACGAAGGCCCTTGTTAATAAAAAATGATATAATCATCTTAGTTTAGCAGCTACTAATAAGCACCGGAGAAGGAAGGAGTGTGGAGCCAATGTGCACATACCCAACTCATTTCACGGAATCTGGAAGAGTTCCAAAGTGAATATTTTATGTTGTTTGTTTGTTTTCCTCTTGACCATTTGTGTGCCTTGCTGTTACCGGCATTAAGATTGATAGCTGATAAGAGTATTAGACATGAGTAGAGCGTGGGCGATTCCTGACTTATGAATGAATGATTTATAACTCAACTCATACGCCCCTGCACTCTGCTCCCCCGTCCTCCTCAAAGACTTTTGCCACCTCCCTGCTTAGGGACATTAGTCACTCTTCCCCTTAACTGTAAATCTACCTGCTGCTAGAGCCACTGTCCCCAGCAGAAGGTGCTGTAGCTTGTGTGCTCCCTTTCGTGGTCACAGCACATGCTTATTAGTCATGGAACTGTGTGGAGTTAGTAGAAGTTTTATTCTTTCTCTGACTAACGTGTATGTTGCAAAGGGTGTTTGATACAGCCACAATATGAAAACCTTACTTCTGAAACCTAACCTGGGAATCTCCTAGTTACATGCATAAACAAGTGGGTGCCTTTATATTTTCTTTGTTAGAAGATGCCACCAGGTTTAGCCTGGTATGAGATGATGGTCCACAGAGCTCCCATGGTTTCTGTAGAAGCATAGAGCCAGGAGAACCTGTGGGCTATGTGGGCCACTATCAGGGTATTCGGAAGCATGGCCATGGCGGGGGGGCCAAACCCATGTGGAAAACAGAAAAACTGCTTCAGTGCCATGAGTGCCCGACACCACCCCTGCTTTCTGCTGTCCAGTCTCTCCTGTTCTCGCTTAAAAAACACAGTTTGATTCTGATCCATATCTCCCTATATCTTAATAACCTCTCAAAATTGTGTGTAAAATTTGGTGATAGTAGTAAGAGAGCAAGTTTCATCTGTTTTCTCTTTCAGATGTAGACAATCTCATTCTTATATTGAAAAATTTTCAGGTGAGCTGCCACACACACACACACACACACTCACACATTCAGAAAGACCGTAGTGGCATTCTTCACAGTGCCCAGAACAATGTTTAACATGTAAGTACTGGGAAGTGTTTACTAAGTAAATGATCCAAAGCAAAATGGAATGGCGACTGGGTGTATTTTATTTTCATGTCCCATCTTACCAGCCTTCTCAAAACATCATTTTGATTCCAACAAACTTGGATCCCACATCATATTTCCCGCACTGTATTGGAACATTGCTCGAATGGCAGTCCCTGGCTGTTTATGCACACACATGTGCATAGACTGACGTGCTACATCCAAACATAGAAGTGCCTGCTTAGGTGGCATGACTAATGGGGGGAATTGGCTGTGAGGTTGCAGAGTACTCCAAAAGTTAGGTGCACCTTTAGTTTTACCCAGAAAGTCTTAAGATGATTTCTTAGAGTGTTACTTCATGAAAGTATGCTGCATTAATTTTACTTCCTGTATTGCTATAGAGAATATTGTAAATTCAGCCAGCATTTATTGGGCATCTGCTAGGTTCACAGACCTGTGCTGGGCTCTCTCCGGCCTTGCTTTCAGTTTGTTTACCATCTGAGCTGATAGACTACGTGAACATGAAACATCAATACTAACGCTACACTAGTTAAATATCAAGTGCACGGCTCTCCATCGGAAAAAAGAGACTCAAATGAGGTGGAAAGGCTAGAGGAGGGAACAGTTTGGTAAGATGTAGGAGAATCGCAGTTGGCCTTAATGCGTGTTGAAGAAGAGAGGAGGAAGGGCGTTCCGTTTAACGGGGAGCTGCATAGCAAAGGCTAGAGGCTGGTGTTCACATTGTGTCTGCAGGACAGCGATGAGTTGGTCCAGTTGCGGAGTAGAAGTTCTGTGCTGGAAAGAGTGGAGCTGAGGTGGCGAAGCTGGGTGGTGCCAGGCCCAGAGGCAACTCACAGCACAGTGGTCCAGAAGGTAGTCAGGCAGCCCACGGATGGTCCGAGACCCCTGTTCCCTGGTTCCACTCATGCCCCCATTGGTCATGAGATATGTGACCCTGGTTATCATGCAAACTCTCTGTACCAGGGGTCCCTCATTTGACAAATGAAGGCAATGATTTTATTTGTCTTGTAGTGTTGGGTACTTGTTAGAGTTTGTTACATCATCAGTTATTACGCAAGAGAAGGAAAGAGTGGCAACTTTGCCTTAGAAAGCTGACTTGGATGTGCAGGATAGGTTTCCATCTGTTGAAAACTTGATGGGATGAAGCTCGAGGAGGCTATGAGGAGTTGCCTTTTACCTGGATGGTGTTGAAGGCAGGCATTCAGAGGTGTCACCACCACTTCCAGACACTACAGGAGGAGACTGAAAAGTGTGCAGGGCTGTGTTGAGCAGTCATTCCATTTTCACCACGTCTCCCTTTCACAGATTTTAAGAATGATCATGCTTGACAGTCATTCAGAAATAGATTGGTCCAAGTAATTGGCAGTATCCCTTAACACATGGTTGACCAGCAATCTTATACAAAAGCTAATGCAAGTGCACATGAGTTAACTCATGTAGCAAACTCCATCCATCAGTTCATAATTAGCCACTGAGAACTCTTTTGCTGGTCAGTTAGGGAAAGTGAATTATTAGGCCAGTAACTGGAAGTTTGTTTGCTTGCCTTTTTGTTTCTTGGTTAATATTTTATATTGTGTACCCAGAGACTGCTGTGCTGATAGAGATGAGATGGAGAATTGAATCTGATTAAATCAAAATGGGAAATAACTGAATATCCCTACAAGAATTGTCGTGCCAGACTTGAATAATGCACACATGCTAATTCTGCTATGTTTACACTTTGGGTGGACAGTAGAACCGAAGGCAGCTCTCCATATAAAAACAGGGATTCTTTTTGACCTTTCCTTGAAGCTTTTCTTGTAACCATCAGATTTTTAGCTGAAAGGAAGTTTAACTCATCCAGTAGGAAGTTTGCATTTTTACTAAGCTTTTGTTTTTGTAAAGGTACGTGTAAGTTGCACTTCAGTTCTATCTTTATAGTGAAAATTGTATGAAAATTTTTATAACACAAGCATCACAAACGTTTTAGCATAGCATCATCAAAAGATAACATTACAAAACACATTTTGATCACAGTAAGCTTTACTTCCTGCTACTTGTATGTGTTTTGATTCTAAATATTATAGATGTTTCCATATGTAGTATGGAGTGTTCTTATGTACCATTTCAGTGGTTTCAAAGGTCAAGACTTATATATGCTAATAGTTCTGATGTTGCACTCCAAATTTAGTGCCATTCATGTATCGACAACAACAGTTGTTAATTAAGTCTTGATGAGATCTGTTTAGAAAACAGAGAAGAAAAAAATCAGTTAAAAGTGAGTGTGACTAGACTGTTTAAAAATGTACATCTCTCTAGTTCATAGTCCATGTGGTCTTTAAAATACACTGTCATATTGTGGACATGACACAATATGACATATTATGTATATACAGTATATATATATTTATGTCTTTGTGTCTATGTATCAAGTAATCTCTGTACCTATGTGGGTATATATAGCACAAATCAGTTCTATGCCAGACAGTGTAAGTATTCATCTGTATCAGATTCCTTTGGAATGATTCAAAAGAATATATAGAATTAAGTGTAGTATAAATTACACTCCCCTCCACCTTCATTGTGCAGTTCCGTTACTGCTGTTCCAATTTCTGTCATCACATGGCTGGGCTTCTGTGCATCTTCTCTCTGTGCTTCTGTGTCTTCACGTGGCATTCTCTCTGTGTGTCTGTCTGTCTCCTATTCTCGTAGGACACTAGCCCTCTTCGGTGAAGAGCCCAGCTACTCCAGTATGACCTCATCATAACTTGATTGTACTTTCAAAGACCTTATTTTCAAATAAGGTCGCAATTACAGGTACCAGAGGTTAAGCCTTCAACAACATCATCTTTTGAGGAGTCACAATTCAACCCATAATACGCATTTAGAATAAATCTGTACAATATTTAACACATAATAAATATATATGTGAAGTATGTGTGTTTAACATGGCATATTAAAACAATGAAGTTAAAGTACAGAAGTGTGAAGCATTCATGTTAGTGTTGAGTATAGGTATTATAAATGTCAACTTCTAAGAGCTAACTTATACTTAATTTAATTTTATTAATGACTGGCTTATTATTTGCTACATCTAGAGTAAATTACTTATAACATAAAGCATTCATACAAGTGTTTATGCCTATGCTGACAAGTTAAGTTTGTAATTACGAAACTTCTTTCCTTTTCTGGTAGAAATGAGTATTCCACTTCAAACTTTGGTAAAAATGATTGAAGAATAAATTGTTCAGGAAATACTGTAAAGGAAGTGGCAACCTACTAATTTATAATTATCAAATTCCAATTAACTTCCTTGTCAGTGTATGTGATAAGCATCATTCTTCTATAATTGTTAGGAAGTGAAGTATCGTTGTAAGTTGTTTAAATCAAGAATGATTCTTGACAAAGCTTACCTTTTAAAAGCATAAGCAAATGCATATAATTATTTCTCTGCCTTGGATTCTTCTGCAGTTTCTTAATATAGTAAATTAAAATGGTGGTATTCAAATGATCAAATATCAAAGCCTCCTCTTTTGTAATTCAACAATATAGGTAGGGAATGGACCTCAGGCTTGATGACTTGTGTGAAAAGTACTTTAAAACTCACCCTGTTCACAGATTTTTCTGAGTTCACATACAACAGTCATCCAACAAGCTAACAGGGGAGAATATTGTCATTACCTGTCAGCTGTATAAATTCCTCTCACCATCAGAGAATTAGAAACATCCTTTTTGTCTCCTTAGTCTGTCAGGCCAAATCTAGTTCACAGCTGCAGTATCCTTATTTCAAATGTGTCCTCTCTTATTACAGCTGCTCTCCTTCAAAGGAGATGAGATGGTGAGTTCTCATCACCCTGGCCTGCAGGGCCTCTTCTCAGACCAGGATGCAGGCACTGAGGCAGCCATAGTGAGTCTGGAGTGGGCAAATGCACGCACACACACACACACACACACACACACACACACTCCGACATGGTCAGGTTAGGCCAGCTTGCAGCAATGTCCCTTGAGTACGGTAAGCAGGTAGTTTACCCCTTAAAGCCACATGTTTTCTCTACATCAGCATCCTAGAATCACAGGTACAATGGAAAAATGCTTCCTCTTTAAATGTTGAACTAACCCAAATTATTAAACATTTTTTGGAACTAGCTTTCTTTGTATGATTCTGAATTGCTTAGGGAAATTAAATATTTAGGTTTCCCTATCTTGTTTTTTTTAAATGGGTGTGAGGAATAATTGGTACAGAGGAAGGAGTACTTTCTGCCCATCGCATGCCTTACTTTGTGCCATGTCCTGGATCCACTGCCATGTTCGAAGTGCCTCATTTGTTTTACAATCTTTGCATATATCTTAGTACCAGGACCTCTGCTGGGTGGTACAGAATTACTAGGTACTGTTCAGCTGCTGGTAGTCCGCAAAATTACCACTTACGCCTTATGCTTTTTACAGTTTACAGTGTAAAAAACCACTTATTCTTATCATCTCATTTAATCTTGTATGTGCTCACTTTAACAACACACAAGTATATAAAGATCTTCCCTGTAGACCAGTGATTAAGATCATAATGTTAATATGTTTTCATAGGCAGAAAATGAAGCCAAAGGAAGTTAAGGGACTTACCCGACTAAAAATCAGGTTCTCTTGACTGAGTCTAGCATCCCTTCTTCTAAACCATAGCTACCATAAAATCAGGACCTGTTCTATTCATGTGTCTAGTCTTCTTTACTATTTTGAATGTTTATGTTACTAAGTTTCTGTAATGCATTTGCCCCAATTGAATTTCATCTTTTTTATGGTAAGACTTTTTTCCCCCCTAACTTTCTATAATCATTCATAAGAATCACCTACATTCAGATTTGATGGAATATTCTTAGTTTCTGCATTTAAGTTATTTGTTCATTTATGATCCTCAGAGATTTAATCTGACCTCCCAAAATAACAGTTGTCTATGTTTTAAAATATGGCCCTGATGATTGGAGTAAATCCAGTTTTTTCTTATAGGCTGTACCTATTTTAGTTAGAATCTCTGTTCTTTCAGTATAAATGGAACTTGCTTCAGCCAATTGTTGACATCACAGTAAAGAAAATACAGCTAGTTTTTTCTGTTTCTCAAAGGAGAAAAAAAAATTGTTGATCTGTCTTTGGTATAATGTATTTAAGGCACTTTGAAATATATAACTAGTTGCACAATCTTTCACAGACTAATCTTGTCCCTGTACATATGCTATATATCTGTACCCACTTTTAGTCCAGTGACTTAATTTCTCTCTTTTTTTCCTGGCTCTCTCATTTAATACCATAGGTTTTGGTATTCTACCTTTCCTGTCTTTGTAACTGGCAGCATCTTACACATGTAGAACTAACTTCTTAATCACCCATGGTATTCCATCTTTCAACAGGAGTTTTTGTCATTTGATCATGTTCCATTTAACAATTTATTAATAAATGTGGTGAATTGCTACATAGTTGTTTCTTATGGATAAGTCTCTACTCCCTGGTGTGAATTTAATTGGTATTCCTAGTGGGCAGGAACTATGCCTTAGCACATCCTTTGTAAAGATCCCTCCTAGAAGAAACTGAAGAAAGAATACATAGAATATGCTTTAGAGTGTATGCAATTATCGGCTTTCAGTCAGTATTTATTTGAATGCTGTTTGCCATCCGCTCTGCTAGGGATACACAGTCAAGCAATGCATCCACTGTACTTACACACTAGTAGAAGGTTCAGACCAGTAAATCAGATAATCCAAGACAGTGTGATGAGGGACTTGAGAGAATTAGTATTAATTATTATATATGTATGTAATTATGTATACAGAGGAAACCCTTAAGCAACTTTGAGGTATCTGTGAAGGTGGCCTTTGAGATCATGTGATACCTAAAGGATAAATAAGAATTGGCTGGATTTAGGCCTGGCTGGTGGTTCAATGGATAGGTGCTGGCCTGAGAACCCAAACGTCGCTGGTTCAATTCCCAGCCAGGGCACATAACCAGGTTGCAAGCCAGGTCTCCAGCCAGGTCCGTAACTGGAGGCAGATGAAAGGCAACCACACATTGATGTTTCTCTCCCTTTCCTCCTCCCTCCCTGCCCTTCTCTCTAAAAATAATCAATAAAATCTTAAAAAAAAAAAAAAAAGAGTTGGCCAGATTTAACATGACTGGGGAGGGGTGAAGGAATTGGGACAGGGTGCTCATTTGAAAAAGACCCACCTCTCTAGCTAGAGGGTAAAAAGGCTCATTGTGGCAGCATGGAGTTCAAGGGAAAGGCTGTTGAAGTGCCCGGGATCCCAGATAGGCTTATTAAGTGTTTGGCTTTATCCTGAGCATAAGGTTTGTTTTGTTTTGTTTTGTTTTGTTTTGTTTTGTTTTGTTTAAAGCCAGGAAGGAATGTGATCAAATTGGTACAAATTTGTAGTTCGAAAGAGTCTCTGGCTGTGCTGTGGAGAATGTTTTGGCAGAGAAGAGCTGTCATTGAAGTAATGGAAGGTAGAGATGAGAGTGAGAGAATGAGCTAAACTAGGTTAGGTTAAGTGGAAGGATTCAAGAGACATTTAGCAGAGAGAGTCCTTGAGAATTATTGATTGCAGGAGAGGGCTGCACTAAGAGAAAAAGAGACTCAGTCAAGGGTGATTGGAAGTCCTTTCGTTCCCTGTTCCCCACCTATTTCTCCATCATTTATTTTAGGTCATAACAGATTTTGAGCTGTTAATATCCAGGGCCATAAAATAAATGCATTTAGACACAGTAGGACACTTTAAATTTCAATATATTCTAAAATCTTTGTAGGAAGATTTTTAGAATACAGAGGGTAATTTTATACTAGAGATATTCCATGTTAAAAGATTAAATAGCATACTTAAGATATATAAAATAATTTACAATAATGAAAAGTCATTTAATATTTCAGGGATATGGGAAGATATAACCTTATTTTTTAAATGTTATACCATTAAAGAGTTCATTGATGATATATTTATTAGAAAGGAGGGAATGTGAACTTCTCAGTACAGAATTACTCATCCATTGTCAAGTTTTAATGGAAATAAAAATCTAGACATAAAATATAATGAAAACATTTGTTAGGTATACAGATAGTTCCAAGTAGTTCCAAGGGTTATCACGAGCCATTAATGGCTCCCTAGACAAACCTGAATCAATGATCAAATGAAACAAGTTATTGCTTTGGAATTATGCATCTTTGATAGTAAATCACCAGTGTCTAGTTCCCTCCTAAATACCATCTAAGTAGTTAGTTCCTGCCTTCTCTTCATCTATTCTCTCCCTTTGTTCCTTTATTTTCTTTAAATTAATTTGATTCTTACCAGACCTCCCTTAAATTCTTAGAATTGAGAAGTTATCTGGAGAGGTGTAACTAATATGGAAATGGCACCTTAGTTTTGGTCTTGGCTTTACCAAAATCAGCTCTGTGATTATGAATTTGCCACTGCTCAGGATCTTGGTTTCTACATCCGTAAAATGAGAAAGCCAAAGTACATTAGTGATAAGGGGACTCCCACCTATCATTCTTTTATCTGCCTTTTCTTTTTCCTGGTCCTGCATATCCAGTTGCTTCCAGGCCTTTGTTTACTTGAGGGTCCCACTGGTACTTGAGATTTGTTATCAGAGCCACCCCCTCATATTGAAGCTTCTATGGTTTGTTCCAGCCCCATCAGAATCAAGAGGCTAAAGAGTGAATTACTGCAAAACTGTCCCAGGGGAGAAGGAGAGGCACAACGCAGCAGCTGAAAGTCTTATGTTTCAATGCTTAGAACCTGCACATAGGGCAGGAAACTTGCTGCTCCGTAACATTCCCTCTCTTTCCTTTTCTTTTTTTTTTAATCACATAGATGTTTGAGGTTTTTGTTTTATTTTTATTTTTGTGTTCATGCACTTTTTTTTTTTTTTTCTTAGAATGGGAAAGGCAGGCTGGTTGCTAGAGGGAAAAAGGGAAACCACCGAACATTTTTTTACAAATCATGCTGCCTCTAGGGACACAAGGCACAGATTTCCTTACCTAGGTTGTAATTCTCTCCCAAGTCCACCATTTTCATTTTGGATTATGGCAACCCAGCTCCACATCTATCTAAGCTGCTCTTTAGCACCTTTGTGACTCCCTCCCTCCATGGCCAATGTAAGTTCTCCTGTTATCCATCCTCAAGCTCAGTTCCTCAGTGCTAGTTCACCCCACTTACAATGTTGATCAACAATCACATTTAAGCCCCCTGAACTTCATTAAGTGTTATTCTTTAAAAATATATTTAAAACAGGTTCATGTGCAAAATAGGAAAATACCAAGTTGTATATGTTGTAATAGTATGTATAGTAATATCCTCCATTACATATTTTTAATACACTGGTAATAGGGTAACTTTTCACATATTTGTTTTAGTATTGAGATGAAAGATCTGAAGAAACATCTTTCAGCTATCAAGTGATTTGACCTGATTTGTTTTTCACTTTCGTTGTAATTGCAGTGACTTACTAAATTTGACCCAACTTGGAAATGGGCATGTTGGCTTAAAGAACAAAACAAAAACAAAAAAAAACTACCTTTGCCTTAAAAATGTGATCATTGATACTAATAGCTGTTTCAGAAAACGTATTGCTCCAGCCATGGTATTAAAAGTGGTAATTTTTAAATGTTATGTCCACCCTACATAGTTTAATTATGTATTAGCTATTTTAAGAAGCTCTCCTGGTCTACTTTTTGGTATATTTTAAACTTGAAATGGATCTTTGAACCTGTACAGCTGCTGGATTAGCACTTATTGGTTCATTGGTTTGGCACTAGAGCCAACTTGTCTTTCACTCTGGTAATAAGGGAGGTGACTCCTGTCAATTGGAGATAACTCCACACACACACAACACTCACACCCCTACACAACACACACACACACACACACACACGTCAAGTCCCTAACCATCTCTGGTCTCACTTATACAGAAGCAAAGGTGATGATACAACTGCAACACCTTTTCCTCTTTATAAATACTACACAAGATTGAAAGCTGTGTTTTGCTGACTCCGTTTGGGGTGTTAGGTTTAGCTTTGGTTGTATCAGTGGAGACCACATTGTTTTCCCTGTAGTCTTCTAAAAATCAAAGAACTAATTTATGAGAATGTTTAGCAAAATAGCAGTTGTAATAGACAGTTATGTTCGTAGAATATGGAACTAAATGACTTTGGCAAATCTTTTCATGCATGCGTTTGAATACAGTTTTTGCAATGAATCTTTTGTAGATCTCAAACAAAAAACAAAAAAGGTAACTTTTTGATTTGTTTTGACCCTTGAAAACAGTCATAGTTATTTACCTTTTCACTAAACACCCCCTCCCAAGTGCTCCTGCTTGTTTACAGTTGTCAACAATCATGCTATCTGTACCCACCCCATAATAACAAGTTCGTTGATGATTTTTAAAGTAAGGTGCAAATCAAAAGGTGTCTTCCTTCCCTGCTCAAGCCGGTGGGACTGGCGTGGGGAAGATGCCGCCCAGTAGACAATTTCACGGGGTGACCCATTTTCAGCACTGCCTGTTAAACCCTCCAGGAAAACTATACCATTGTTATGAGCAAAACAACTGGGAGGGGTTGGTTGGTGGAGAGAAGAGAAGCGATCTAAAATTGGGCCAAAGGTGCGTGTCGCACAGAAGCCCCCGCGGCAGGGCAGGCTGGCGCCCGGCACCTGAATGGAACGCGGGCCTGCAGGCGTGGCCTGCGGGCGTGGCGCCGGGCGTGCCGGGGGCGTGGCCAGCCGGTGGCGCCGGCGGTTGAAAGGGGGTGGAGTTGCCCTTGGAGGCGGCACCGGCCCTGCACCCCGAGGCCCGTCTCGCCCTATCGTGCCCGAGCCCAGTGGCCCCGTGGAGTCGGCGCGCTCCTGCCTGCAGGGGGGAGGGCGTACTGGGCGCCGGCACCGGCCAGGCCGCGACTGGCGCTGTTTCTCTTTCACTTTCCTTCCCCGTGAGGCTGGAGTGCGGGCGGGCGAGGAGCAGCGCGGCAGCGTCGCCACCACGGGGTAGGTACTGGGCGGGCTTAGAGGGGCCGAGGGGCCGGGACCGCGCAGACCCTGCACTCCCAGTTCAAGTTTGGGCCTGGAGAGGGAAGGGGACCAACACCTCCGGCACCTGCCGTGGCCCTCCCCGTCTGGAACCTGCCGAGTCCTTCTGGGGCGGGGGTGGCTGGCGGGGGTCTGGGGGCTTCGGAGGCGCGACCAGCCCTCGGGGACGGAGAGGGCGGTGGGCGGCGAGCGCCCGGCCCGGGGGAGGTGGCGAGTCCTTCCCAGCTTGCCAGCCCCGCTGAGCGGCGGAGTCCGGGGGCCGGGGCACCTGCGGGGCGGGCGGGGCGGGCGGGGCGGACTTGTGCCTGGACAGCCCAGAGCTGTGCTGCCGGGTCCGCTGCTGGACGACGCAGAAAAGTTCCCTGCCGCCCTTGCGCTGTCACTGCACGGACTTGTTTGCTTTCTGCTTTGGTGACAGTACTCTGTGGCTTAAGATCCTAATGTCGCCCCAGGTCTGGACCATGCATTTTCCTCTTAATGAGGACTTTCTCTTGGAGTTTCTTGACATAGCTACCTGTGGGCAAGGAAGGGCCCTTAATCCCAGTGTATGGAGGGGAAAGCGCAGACCCAGGCACTGGTGCCAAATGGCTTACTGAAGGTCATGCAACGCTCAGGACTAGAACCCAGACCCCACGTCTATTGGTTATGTTCCCTGCCCACTCCACATGGCATTCCGAGTGGATGGGGGGATCACATGCAGAACCTATTCCGTCCACGTTCTTAATGGCAGTGTGTGGATGGAATGATGTCTTTTACTTTTCTGGGTGGTTTATGTATACTTTTAACTATGACTGAACAGCTAAGATAGGAAAAAAGTTCCCGTTGATTAGAATTACAGGTAACCCCCATGTGACACAGTTATTAGGTTCCTTAAAAAATGACGCAGGAATCCGTGTTACAGGAAACAAAGAACTAGGTTCCAAAATAATTTTTTTAATTAAGAGAAATATCTTTATTAAAGCAATTTTTACCAAATGTGTAACATTAATATGTATTAAATAATGTTTTCTTCATCATCAGCACCATTGAGGGTGTTTTCTTTTTGACAAGATGTCTTCATTCTCTGAACTTTTTTCAGCATTATCTTGACTTCTGTCCTGTACTTTTTGCCAAAAAAAAAAAAAACCTGTTATTTTAGATTGCTTGCTTTTAGCTGAGAGATCTTTATAAATTTTGTTAATTTCAAATGAGCTATCTTTTGCTCTAAAAGCTCTTACTATATTCTGTGTTGTTTGGGGATTTCTCTGATTTCAAGTGAGATATTTTTGCTTTTAAAAGCTCTTACTACATTCCATATCGTTTGGGGACTTCCCTAATTTTGACTGAGATATTTTTTGCTCATATGATGCTCCGTGTTGTTTGGGGATTTTTCTACTTCTCAAGCTATGTTAGTGAAACCATGTTCTAGGATGCTGTGTTGTAGGAGGGTTTTCCCCAATTCTCGAACTGTCTTAGCATGAAACCATGTTCTAGAAGTGTCATGTTGTATGGGGGTTACCTGTAAACCAAGAAAATCAACACCTTTTTTACGTTGTGTTTTCTAAAAGGTTAATTATTTATTATAAGAAACCTTTAAAATGTTTTTAAAAAGTAACCTTATGTACAAGTTACCTATGCTAAACATGTCTGGAAAAAGGTTAATAACTTTGTTTTACTGTGAGCTAGTTTTATGTATGTTGCCCCATTTAATCCTCACTACTCTAGGAGGCAGGTACTCTTGTTTTCATTTTAAGGTTAAAAAAAAAAAAGCAAAATTACCTTAAGACTTAGGGTAAGTGACATTGCCCAGGTTTCATATACTAAATTGGACCAGTTTCTATCAGAGAATTTTTGCGGTCTTTAATAGAGAAGATAAAGAGTGAATATAACTATAAATCAAAATATGTAACAGGGGAGAAATAAGCATTAAAAACTATGGAGAGATTACATTGAGGATAGCATTGGAGAAGGGTTTTAAAGTATAGGTGGGCTCTAGACCAGCAATTTTCAACCTTTTTCATCCCATGGCACACATAAAATAATACTAAAATTCTGCAGCTACCAAAAAAAAATAGGTATAAATTTGATTCATTCACACCAGAGGGCTACTGTTGTGTTGGCTGTTGTCATTTTTTATTTGAAAGTCTTAAGGGAAGAGAGGTCACTGCCTGTGACTAAATAGTCAGGTATCGCATGACTTAAAAATTCTTGGGGCACCAGTCCAGAATCACTGATCTAGGCAGGGGAAGGGGAGGGCGTGTAGGATAGAGCCCTGAGGAGTGGACTGGGGGAAGGAGTGAGCCTTTTTATCTGCCTGAGTGTTGAAAGGTAAGTTAAGGTCAGCCTGTGGAGGGTCTTCTATAGCAAGTCAAGAAATGTAAACGTTTTTCTATTTGTGAAGAGGAGACACTGATATTTTTTGTTATTCTTTGACATTCTTTGCTAACTTAGAAACAGAATATAAGATGGACTGAATGAAGATAGATGGATGTGGAAGGAAAGGGAAAGGACCTCAACTTGATTTGACTCCAGACTGAGTATGGGCTACAAAAAAAAATAGGAGCCACTTTGATAGGGACAATAATGACTTCATTTTTTAATCCTTTCATTTGTATCACCAGGAACTCTTAACAGAGTGGTCAGATAGCTAAAATGATTACTGCAAAGGGAAAGTTGTCAAAACTGGAGTTTATAGTTTTGGATATCATTGGTATAGAGGTGGTAGTTGAGGCTTCAAGACTGGATGAGTTTGGCATTATTCCGAATTAAATTATAGCAGGTTTACATATTAAGGTTAAAGTGAGGGAAATGTTCTCTTCACCTGTTTACCCAATTTGGAACATGTAACACTTGCTGCTCATATAATGATATTAATACAGTATGAGGAATTTAACACAATTTTTCTCATCTTTTAAATTATTGTGGAAATAGGTATGGGGAAGCAGAACCACCAAAAGGAGTAATGACCAACAATTTCATGATAGATCTGGATGTTCTCATGCCTCAGGATATCCAGTTGGGAACTCCGGACCAGCTCCTGGGATCAGACTTTCGTCTACTTAATACTCTTTACCTGAACTACTGAAGCCAGTCCTAATTAACTACGAATGGCTACTCAAAGGAAACACTTGGTGAAAGATTTCAATCCTTACATCACCTGCTACATCTGTAAAGGGTACCTGATAAAGCCAACTACAGTGACGGAATGCCTTCATACTTGTAAGTAGTCTTTTTCATGTACCCATCAGAAGTTACAGGTTATACTTGCTTTTTTAAAATTACCACATTTTATTTTATCTAGTTTTTAACTTTTAAAACAATGCGTATTCTAAGAATTAACTTTAAATATAGTTTCCAGATTGAATTTGCTTGTTTTTGAAATACCAGTAGCATAAAATGATTCATTATATAAATTACCATTGTTGATTTTTATCTGATTTTTAAATATTCTAAAAATTATAAGCATACCGTTGGTTATAGTTTTTAAGAGTAAACTATTTTAGGTTTTATTTTTTTTAATTATACTGAAGGAATTAATCTGCTCAGAGGTTTTGTTAAAATATGCATACTTTAATTCATTTTTTACACTTTTACTGAGATATGGTTCACATACAAACAGCTGTACGTATTTAATGTATACAGCTGGATGAATTTAGAGATAAGCATGCACCAGTAAAACCATCACATCTAGCCATAAACATATTCATCACTTTCCAAAGTTCCATCCCAGCCTCTTATTATTCTTGTGATAAGAACATTTAACATTAAAAACCCTCATAGCAAATTTTGGATATACAACACAGCATTATTACTCATAGGCACCACGCTGTGCAGTAGACTTCTAGGACTAACTCATCTTGTATAACAAAAATTTTGGGACTTCTGGCCAAGACGGAGGCGTAGATAGCCACACTGCATCTCCCTCCACAACTAAGAAGGGATACAACTACCTCAAACCTGGAGACAACCAGAAGTTCTTGAAAATGATGCTGCATGGAAGTCCAACAAAGATATAAAGAAGAAATAGTCATCCAGACAGGAGGAGCAGAGCTGGGGTGGAGAAGATGAGATAAGGTGGTGGAGGCGGCAGTGGTGGCATCAACAGCTGTGGCCGGCTGGCAAAAAGCGCACTCACACATTAAAACAAAGTAGGGAGGGACACCTGGGGAGTGTTCCCAGTACCAGACCAGACTGCAAAACTCACAGTTCCAGCACTGGAAGCCCCATTGCATCTGACTGTGAAAACCAGTGAAGGTTGGGGTGGAGGAAAACACTGCTTATTTCTCAGCAGAGTCTTTTGTTTAGAGAGCCCCCACAATCCTAGAAAGTCTACCAACCCACCTAGCCAGGGAACCACAGCCAGGGCAACAGCTAGAGAGGTGCCAGTCCTGTACAGGAAGTGGGAGAAGTGCCTGGAAACGGAGCAAGTACAGAGCAAGTGGCACTGTTCCCTGTCGGACCCCACCCCGACATATAGCACCACAACCTGGTGAGGTAGGTCACCCTGCACTGATGAATACCTAAGGCTCCATCCCTTACAATGTAACAGGTGCGACAGCTCTATCTAAGACACGGAGGCAAACACAGGAGCCTGTCAAGTTGAAGAGACAAGAAGTATGAGCTATAAGAGGGAGCAGATAAAGGTTCCAGTGGGAGAACTAAGAGATGAGGAGATAGCCAACCTAACAGATGCAGAGTTCAAAATGCCGGTGATAATGATGCTCACACACTTGACAGATATGTTTGAGTACAGCAAACACAAAAGGGGAGAAGTGAAGGCTATGCTAAGTGAAAGGAAGGAAAATGCACGTGAAACCAATGGTGAAGGGAAGGAATCTGAGGTTCAATTCAATGATTTGAAACATAAGGAAGAAGTAAACAGTCAACCAGTACAGAGTAAAGAAACAAGCGCAAAAAAATGAGGAGAGGCTTAGGAACCTCTGGGACAACTTTAAACGTGCCGACATCCAAATCATAAGGGAGCCGGGAGAAGAAGAGGAAGAGCAAGAAATTGAAAACGTAGTTGAAAAAATAATAAAAGAAAACCTTCCTAATTTGGCAAAGGAAATAGATGTACAAGTCCAGGAAGTACAGAGTCCCAAACAAGTTGAACCCAAGGAGAACCACACTAAGACACATCATAATTAAAATGCCAAAGGTTTAAGATAACGAGAGAAGCTTAAAAGGAGAAAGAGAAAAGAAGTTACCTACACAGGAGTTTCCATAAGACCATCAGCTGCTTTCTCAAAAGAAACTGCAGGCAAGAAGGGACTGGCAAGAAGTATTCAGAGTTATGAAAAGCAAGGGCCTATAACCAAGATTACTATATCCAGCAAAGCTATCACTTAGAATGGAAAGGCTGATAAAGTGCTGTCCAAAGTAAAGCTAAAGGAGTTCATTATCACAAAGCCCTTATATGAAATGTTAAAGGGACTTATTTAAGAAACAGAGGATCAAAACTATGAACATTAGAATGACAACAAACTCACAACTGTCAACATAATGTAAATAAAACAAAATGAAAACAAACTAAGCAAACAACCAGAATAGAAAGAGTCATAGAGGTATGGGGATCATTTGGAGGGTTATCAGCTAGGAGGGGGAAGAGGGAGAAATGGGGAAATGGTGCAGGGATTAAGAGGCACAATTGATAAGTACAAAATAGAAAGGGGAAGCCAAAGAACTTATATGCATGACCCATGGACATGAACTAAGAGGAGTGGGATTGCTGGAGGGAAGGGAGGTACTGGGCAGAGAGAGCAAAGGGAAAAGAAATTGGACAACTGTAACAGCATAATCAATAAAATATACTTTTTTAAAAAGGAAAAGACCTTGTACTCTTCAACTAATAACCAGCAGCCTTAGCATCACCTGGGAGCTTATTAAAAAGCACACTCAAGTTTGAGAATCATTGTTCATATCTGTGGAATTCTTTTTTTTTTTTTTTTTAAGATTTTATTTCATTATTTTTAGAAAGAGGGGAAGGGAGAGAGGCAGAGAGGGAGAGAGACACCAATGTATGGTTGCTTTTCACCTGCCTCCAGCCACAGACCTGACTGGAGACCTGGTTTGCAACCTTGTTATGTGCCCTGGCTGGGGAATCGAACCTGCGACCTTTGGGTTCACAGGCCGGCGCCTTATCCACTGTGCTACCAGCCAGGGATTATCTGTGGAATTCTTAACAAGTTCCTATCTCACCTGCCCTATCAGAGGAAGAGAAATTTTTATAGCCACTTATGCCAGGATTTTCCATACTTTTGTGGTTCTGCCAATATGAATTTATTTTCTATTTCTAACACTAAGTTTTAGTTTAATGCTTATCATGTGCTCAAAAGTAGATACTTTATGTATGTACTGGATTTCACTTTAGCTTTACAGTAACCGTGGAGCAATTTGGAGCAAATGTGGGAAGAAAGAGAGGATATAAAGTTATCTTCATTTTGTGGTTGTGAAAGCCTAGAGTTAAGTAACTTGCCTGGTATCACATTTATTTGCCTCCAAAGTCTGTGCTCTAAGATAAAAGGGTCTATCTTTTTAAATCCTGCCTTTAAGCTATACTCCCTCTGCTGAACTGGCATAATATACAAGTACTTTTAAACAGGGGCGCAAAATACACTCACCTGGAAATGGTTAAAATGGCAAATTTTATGTTACATGCATTTTACTACAATTAAAAAATAGAATCACCTAGGAAGCTGAACTCCACCCGGAAAGGTTTGGTGGGTATTTCAGTGAGGTCCGGGCAGGTGTCCTTTGGAAAACCTCTCAAGGTGGTGCTGGTGTATACTCCTTTTGGGTGTTACTGGCCCATGCTGTTCAGTTGGCAATTAACAATGAACTGTCTTGAAATACTACGTTACTTTTGTCCTGTATCATTATTTAACTTGAACAATTACCAGTTAAATATCCAACAGATATTTATTGAATACATACTGTGTGCCATTCACCATTCCAGACAGGTATGGAGAATATAGCAATGAACAAAACAGTAAAAACAAAACAAAACAAAAAAAACCCTCCACTCTCAAGAAGTTTTAGGGGAAACTAATAATAAATATGTGCCACATTAATAATAAATGCTACGAAGAGGAACAAAGATGGCTTGTAGATAGGAAAGATGGGGTTATTTTATATAGTGTGTCAGGGTTGGCCTCTTTTCTATGATGACCTATGAATAGAAACCTTAAGGGATTGAGCTCTGTGAATAGATAGGAAGAGCGTTTTAGGCAGAGGGAAAATCAAGTACAAGGCCTTGCAGTAGGAATGCCCTTGGCAGGTTCAAGGAAGGGCAAATCAGTTACAAAGCTATTTGCTGCAGGTCAGCTGAAAGACTATAGGGCCTTAACCTTGTGTGATGAGGTGTGAGATGGAGATGGGGAGGAAGAGTGATTGGACTGTGGATGTATTTGGAAGGAGAAGCCAATAGGATGCTCCTACTCTAGAGAGAGGACTTTTTTTCTTCCATGTTTCCCATTATTCCAAGCATGGTACCTGGACATGGTCTACAGTCTGTTTTGTTGTGCTGCTTCTAATATCTGTGTATAGTTTTTATATTTGGATGCTTCCAATAATAACTGCCAACTCTGTTTGGAAGATAAGAAGAAAGCATAAATTCTCTTTTTCCTACCTATTTAATATAGATTTTATATCTGTTCTTCTCAAAGGAAAAGTATTTGGGACATAATGAAACCCCAATTTAAATGTTTTGGTTTTTTTTTTAATATTTATTATTTTTGGAGAGTGGGGAAGGGAAAGAGGCAGAGAGAGACAGAGACAGAAATCAATGTATGTTTGCCCTTTTCACCTGCCTCCAGCTATGGACCTGGCTGGAGACCTGGCTTGCAACCTCATTATGTGCCCTGCCTGGGGAATCAAACCTGCAACTTTTGGGTTCGCAGGCCGGCACCTTATCCACTGTGCCACCAGCCAGGGCTAAATGTTATTTTTTTGGAGGAAAAAAACAAAAGATTCCAGAAGAACAAATAATCAGTTTATGAGCAAAAGTTCTGTTTATGTTTGCAACAGCAACTTAAATATAAAGAAGTGACATTTTAACTGCACAAATCATTCTGGCCTGAAAAATCCCTTGGAAGTCATCAAGTGCTTTGACTGAGAAAGATGAAAATGGCAGATGTATGATTGAAAGACAGTGGTAATCACAAATGTAGCCTTTTATCATCAACAGAGAACACAGAACAGTAAATGATGGAGTCAAGTACTCAACCTAGTGTCTGAGGAAGATTCTGTAGTGCTAATCTTTATGTACTTTCCATTCCTTGGATTTCTATGTATTATCTTGTTTGTAGTTATATTAGGGCTTATAATAAGATAAAAATTACCTCACTTGCAAAATGGTCCCTTATTTAGATTGATAAAATAATAGTACCACAGTGTTCACAGTCATTGGTTGGGTCTTTGATGTTACCTGGTTTATTTATCTATAACATGGGACAGATATAGTGGCATTGAGATTTAGGAGCAGTATAGAATAGAAAGTAAGATAGCCAAATGGGACAGGAGGAAAATGAGAAGTGCTAAGTGACATAGTGATACTTCATAATATTTTCAATCTTGACTTAGTCATATAGAAAGACTATCTTAAGATTGTAGAAAGACAAAGTTTATGATACTGTAAAGAATGGTTCTCATTGTGAAAATTTATTATAAAGATTTGGTCTTGCTGTTCAAGTTTGAAATATATAAATGGAACTTATTATTGGTGAACAAAACCTGATAGGGAATCTGCCTTTCTGGACTTTCTGGTCAAGTGAAGAAAGAAAGAGTAATCAAGAAATTTGAAATAGCCCTGGCTGGTGGCACAGTGGATAAGGTGCCAGCCTGCAAACCCAAAGGTCGCTTATTCAATTCCCCAGCCAGGGCACATAACCAGGTTGCAAGCCAAGTCTCTAACCAGGTCTGTGGCTGGAAGCAGGTGAAAGGCAACCATACATTGATGTTTCTCTCCCTCTCTGCCGGTCTCCCTTCCCTTCTCTCTGAAAATAATAAATAAAATCTTTGTTTTAAAAAAGAAAATAAATACACAATTTAAAAAATTTTGAAATATAAAATCGGACGTTAATAAGTATGTGTCAGAATATGGCAGCAGAATGGAATGCAAGAGAAGGAAGTAAAGTGTTTTCTGAAATTCCTAAAGCCACAGGTCCTGTAGCTGAGTGCATTGGGGTAGGAAGTAGGGATTGTGGGTGGCTCCCCAACTTCAACAGGGATAAATGAACTTGCTTTACTCTTTTTTCAAAATACATAGGCAACTCAGCTTTGTTTCACATCAAATCAGAGAGGTGGTTGCTCTCCCATTCTTCCATTGAGAAATTCTGGAGCTAAAACTGACTGACTTCCCTGGATATGTAGAAGGAAGGGCCAAAAGAAGCAGTGGGATGGCTGGCGGCAGCCACCCTTGAGATTCTCAGCAGCGCAGCTGGGCCGAGGAAGAAAGGTGCAATCCAGCCTAAAGGAGGGGCTGCAGAGATGGCAGGGCAAGGAGTTGGCAGGAAACTTAAAAAACCTGTTAACACCACTTTCCTTTAGAGGCCAAGGACATTCTGTAAAAGGAATATTTTTAAATGAGGTAAAAATTGAAAACATAAATGATTTTTTAGTTTTAAACCTAGTTTTAGAGAAAATAAATTACATCAATTATGGTTAAAAGTCTAGGAGATCATTTTAGTAATTTGACAAACCTAAGGAAATAAACATTGACACAAATAATCAATTTTTAAAAATAAATAATTAGATGTCAGGAACTTAACACTCTATCAAGCAAAACTTCTCATAAGACAAGAAGAAACTTCTGCACATGTGTTTGGATCTGTTTTCTTTGTGAACTCATCTACTTTGAGACGATACCTACCTATGCTGATCTCACCTGCATCTTTATTTCTGGCACAGTCCTTTCCTCTGAGCTCCAGAATGCCACTGGATGTCCGTTCAAATGTCCTAAACCTGCCTGGTATGCAACACACCTAAAAATGAATAGGATTCTAACACTCAGTTGCGCTTTGTTTCAGCAGTAAAAATGTGAAGAATATGGTGCATTGGTTCTGAACTCTTCTGTGGTTAGAGTCTGCTTTAAGAACCCAATGATTCTTTCCTCAGAAAAAAGAAATGTTTAGACACAGAATTCTGTGGTACAAGACAGGATTTCCTCTTTTTTGCCCTTTCAGAGATTATGGCATTAATCCCCTAAGAATGAACTCGTTGGAAAAACATTGTTATACTTAGTTTTTAACTTACACAAAGAACAAGTTAATTAATAATTAAATATAGTTGATGTGACAATTAAGGGACTTGGTGATCTTATGTGGTAAGATAGAAGAATGAAGGAGTAACTTAATCCTAAAATGGTAAATTTTAAGTGCTACCAGCCATTTATTGTTGAACAACTAAGTTATAGAGAACTTCTGATACATTGATACTCAATGTTTAAAAATCTAATGCTACATATATTTGCGATTTAAGGTGCATTCATTCACCAGACTGGCAGCATCACCTTGGAACTTGTTAGAAGTGCACATCTGTGGGCCTTATCGTAGACCTCCTGAATCAGAATCTCTGGGGAGAGGGCCAGAAATCTGTGCAATGACAATCTCTTCAGGTGATTCTGTGGTGCACTAACATTTGAGAAGCACTGCTCTGGACCACACATTTATAATATTAGCGTCTCTTGAACTAGGCAGTTTGTACTTTTCATCATGCAGTAGTTAAATACTAATGAAAGATGAAACTAATATCTGCCACTTATTGAATATCATACTTGGGGTTGTGAGCTTTACATTCATTGCCTTAATTTTCCCAAGGATCCATATAGTTAGGTGGTATTATTTAATCATTCAACAAATGTTTATTAGCACCTATGTTTTGCCAGTTTTTATTCTAGCCAGTGGAAACACAACAATAAATAAGACAGGCATAGTCTGTGCCCTCCCAGAATTTATGTTCTAATAGGGGAGACAGCCAATACACAAGTAAACAATATAATTTCAGATGCTATGTATATAAATGCTACAAGGAAAAATAAAGTAGAGGAAGGGTTTTCTTCATAGTTACCATTTGAGCAGAGACCAAAATAGTAGGAAGGACCAAAGCTATGAGGTTTGAGGGCAGAATATTTCAGATTCACATTCCAGTTTTTTCCACAGAGACTGAAAGGTTAAGAAACAAAGCTAATGAGTTCTAGAGCTGGGTTCTGAATTCTGGATAGCTGACTCAGACCCAGCTTCGTATTAAATTGTCATTTTCTTAATTTTCTTTCCATTTGGCTGGATTTTCTGAAATTTCTTTAACAATGTGAATTTAAAATGTTTATATAATGAGTTTCTTTATATATTCATGACTGTATACCTGCATACACACATGCACCAAGGCATGATCTGATTTATTATTGGTTCTGAACAAATATCCATTATAATGAAGAAAACATATAAATCGAACTTCTTAATAATGTACCCTTTATAAAATTTGATTTTTAGAATCAAGACTTATTTTTAGAATAAAAATTAAAGGTTTATCAAAGTTTTTGATTTCATAAAAAATTGGTTGGAACTAATAAATTCAGTAAACTTATAGAATACAAAATCAGTACACAGTAATCTATTGTGTTTCTCTATACTAACAACAAACTATCAGAAAGAGAAATGAAGAAAGCAATCCCATTCGCAATTATACCAAAAAGAATAAAATACCTAGGAATAACTTCAACAAGATAATGATAGACCTGTATATTGGAAATTATAAGATATTAATGAAAGAATTGAAGATACAAATGGAAAGGTAGTTCATGGTCATGGATTACATGACTTAATATCATTAAAATGCCCATACTACCCAAAGCAATAAACAAATACAGTGCAATCCCTATCAAAATACCAATGGCATTTTTTACAAAAATAGAGCAAACACTACTAAAATTTAAACGGAAATTGTAAAAGACCCCAAATAGCCAGAGCAATTTTGAGAAAAAAAGAACAAAGCTGGAGGTATCATGCTCCCTGATTTCAAATTATATTACAAATCTATAGTCATGAAAATAGTTGTTTGAAGCATCATCCTGTAGACCCAAAGATTTGAGGTTTGATTCCCGATCAGGGCACATACCCAGGTTGCAGGTTTGATCCCTGTTTGGGACGTATAGGAGAAGGCAACCAATTGAATTCATTTCTTTCTCTCTCTCTCTTTCTCTCTCTCTCCCTCTCCCCCATCTCCCTCCTTCCCTCTCTCCCCCATCTCCCTCTCTCTCTCTAAAAGCAATGAAAAAAGGTCCTCAAGTGAGGATAAAAGAAAGAATAAAACATGCCTATGAAACCATAAAACTCCTGGAAGGAAACATAGGTGGTAAGCTCTTTGACATAGGTCTTGGCGATGATTTTCTGAATCTTACACAAAAAGCAAAAATAAACAAGTAGTACTACATCAAACTAAAAGCTTCTGTACAGCACAGGAAACTATCCGCAAGATGAAAAGGCAACCTACTGAATGGGAAAAAATAATTGCAAATCATATACCTGATAAGTAGCTAATATCCAAAATATAAAAAACTCATACAATTCAATAGCAAAATAACAATCTGATTTTTTAAATGAGCAGAGGATTTGTTTGAATAGACATTTTCCAAAGAACACATACTGATGGCCAACAACATTTACATGAAAAAGTGCTCTACATCACCAATCATGAAAGAAATGCACATCAACACTACAATGCAATCTCACCTCACACCTATTAGAATGGCTATTACCAAACACAAGAAGTTATCATGCTGGTGAGAATGGGGAGAAAAGGGAGCTCTTGTGCATTATTAGTGGGACTATAAATTGCAGCTGCTATGGAAATCAGAATGGAGGTGCCTCAAAATATTAAAAATTGAACTACCACATGATCTAGCAATTTTGCTTCTGGGTATTTATTAGAAGAAAACAAAAATACTAACTTGAAAAGATATATGAACCGTCATGTTTATTGCAGCATTATTTTCAATAGGCAAGATATGGAAACAACCTAAGTATTCATCAATGGATGAATAGAGAAAATATGGTACACACATACACACATAGGAATATTTTTCACTTGTAAGAAACAATGAAATCTTGCCATTTATGACACATGAATGGACGTTATGCTGAGTGAAATAAGTTAGAGAAAGACAAACAAGTACCAGATGATTATGATAACTCTCGTAGGTAGAATCTACAAACAAAATTTTATAATCCCTCACTGATGGATACAGAGAATAAATTGGTGGTTGCCAGAGGCAGGGGAGAAATGGGTGAAATGTTTTTGTTTTATGGGAGTTTTAGTTTAAATAAGGTGTCTTTAAGAAAGTAAATAAAAGGCTTAGGTTATAGTAAAGCTTCAGTGAGTATAGATATATTTTAGGGCTGAACTACAAATGAGTTTGCTGATATACTAATGTTACCTATTTCAAATAGTATTTTGGCAGGAACTAGTCACTCATTCATGAAAGTGATTATAGTGCTCATTTTGATGATTCCTTTTAAATAAGGAAGAATAATTATAGGTCTTAATCTAGGTGTCATCTATTATTAGTAATAATGTTCAAGAAGAATTATAAGATCTATGGTTTTTTGATTTTTGAAACTATTCATTAGATAGTAAAGAATGTTTAAACAGTTGAGTAAAGTATCACAGTAGACACTAAAAGATAAAGCTAGGGGATAACAGATAAATGAAATTGTCTTTATATTGGTTTCTGAGAATAAATTATATCTAGGTTAGAATAAGTTGGAACTGATATTGATGGATTGACAGAAAATATGTAACCTAAGATACATATTCAGAATTAGAAGTCATAGCTAGTGTACAAGTATGTTTAAGAGTCTAACAGAAAAGTTGAATGTAAATGTTAAGAATAAGTCTAGGCTAGCTTGTACAAAAGACAAAAGATAATTTCATTTGGATACTTTAAAGACTTCTCATAACTCTTGATGCTTAGTAACACTGGTTTTTACCAGAGTACTATATTATATCAAAAATTTAAATACCAGTAAACAAAAGCTATGTTCTCTCAGAGGCTCAACCACTGATATTTCTTAATTAATAGAAAATAATTAATTTTAGGAAACTAAAACAGATTTTAGTTTATATTGAATTAACTCATTTTAGTTGTCAAAAAATTATTAGTAAACTCAGATTCTTTTTCTGTGCTGTATTTGAAAACATAGGCTGATTTCTGACTTGACTAAAATAGTACACCAGTAGGTCCTAGAATCTTGGTTTCCTTTCCTATTCCTAACCTCTGTGTCCTCATTTATTTCCCAGATATTCACTGACTACGTCCTTCTCCAGGTACTATTCTGGGCACTTGGAATACATTAGGCAACATAGTAGGCAGCAAGTAATATGATTGGTATAGAAAATGTAATAAAAGTGGTATAGATAAAGGGAGAGCTGAGCTGGGTAAGGGCTCTTACCCAGTGGGAAGAGCCAGTGGGAAGGAGTTACAATTTTAAATAAGCCTATGTTGGGGTAGCCCTAATTGTGAAAGTTTGACCAGGCTTGAGGAGGTGAAGAGCTAGCCAGTTACATGTCTGAGTGGAGAGTATTTCAGGTACAGGGAATAGCAAGAGCAAAGGGTCTAAGGCAGGCATTGTGCCTGGCACATTGAGAAGTGGTCAGGAGGCCAATGTGTCTGGACAGCAGTGAGCAAAGGAGAGTTCAGAGAGATGATGGAGATGGACATGGGCCACAAGCACAGTATGCAGTTCTCATAGGGTCATGGTAGGGATCTGGCTTTTCCTTTGAGAGAAATGACACATTTCAGGCAGGACTTTAATAGAGAAATAACATTATCTGATTTGAGTTTGAAAGCATCACTCAGACCACTATTGAAAACAGACCTAAGAGTCCGCTGCCTAAGTCTAGGCACAAGATGGTGAGGTTTACACCAAAGTGGTGGTGGTGGTGGAGGGAAAAGTGGTCAGATTCTAGTTATATTTTGAAGGTAGAGCCAGATTTGCTAATGAATTGTGGGGGGTCATAAAAGGAGTCAAGGAGTTAAATCAGTCTTCTTAAAAATTTTTTTAAATTATATTGTTTATGCTGTTACCAGTTGTCCTCACTTTTAACCCCTTTGCTCACTTCCACCCAGCTCTGGAGTTAAGTCAGTCTTACAGGATGTTTTAAGATTTTGGTCTAAGGGACTTGAGGATAAAGATGTCATCAAATCAATAGAAAAGGTTAAGGGTGGAAGATCTAGAGGCTATTTTTTGCAATACCCAAATGGAGAGGTCCAGTTGGGAGCTGGCATGTGAGCCCGAAGGTTATCAGCATTCTGACCGTATTTAAACAATGAGAATACTGAGGAAAGGCGAGTAGAGAAGAGGACTGAGGGGGGAGCACTGGGCCCCTGAGGAAGAGGTTCATTGAGCTAGAAAGAAGACATAGTTGGGACCCTGTGAGGCCAAATACACACACAGTATCAAGGGGCAGAAGGGGTAATTGAGTCACCTGTGTTGAGTAAGAAGGGACTGAGGAATAGACCACTAGGTTTGGCAGTACAGAGGTCATGGATAATCTTGGCAAGCAATTTCAGTGGGGAGTAGTAAGGAGCAGAAGTCTGGGTAGATGTGAGGATAGAAATTTTTTAATGTCCTGGTTTTGATCATTGTACTATGATTATGTACTTATTTTATTTTAATGGCTGTTAAAGTGAAAAAAAGAATGAGAAGAGGGGAATTGGAGAGTGCGAATAGGTAGCTCTGAAATGGAGTGACAAGGGAGGTGAGGTCAACAGTTTTTGTTTTGTTTTCAGATAGAATGTGTTAATCAGAATCTTCAATAGATAATAAAAGACTACGATAGGTTAAAGGGGAGAATGCAGAAGCAGTGTTCTTAGGTTATTGGGAAGGGATCTAGAGCTCAGAGTGGAGATTGACTTTACCTGGGCACAAGCAAGTTCTGAAAACAAGCAAGAGCACTGAATATAGATGCTAGTAATGTGGTGGTATAAACTCAGTTTCTGTTTTCTCTCATTTGTTTTCAGTGAAAGCAAGGTCATCAGTGGAGAGTGAGATTGGGGGAGGGAAGGACATGTTGAGAATTTGAGGAGGAGAATGTATGAAGTAGTGACGAAGATGTAATGGACTTACGGCATTGAGTATAATTGCCGGGCAGGTGAAGGACCCACTTTAGTTTCATAGTCATGAATTTAAGGTGAGAGATCAGTCAGCATGGTGCATATTTTTTCTCCTATGGCTATAATCTTATATAAACAGAGTATGTTGGATTTAGCCAGGAATAATTGTTTAACTGAGCAAGTGTGATGAAAAGTTGAAGTAGAGAAGAACAAAGTTTTCAAGAGTATGTGTGAGGAAGTGATTACTCTGGTTGATCACAGGATTTATATTGATCAGGAGGAGTATGAGGGTGTTGCGTTGCTGCACTCACCAAGCTCTGCCCTCATCTTGGAGTCCCACATGAGTCCGTAAGCCTGTTTGTCAGAGAACAGACTTCCTGGACATTTTGTCCTCCTAGCCTGCCTGATGCCGCCCCTGTCTTTGTCAGGGCAAAACAATAAAGTATTCTTCTTAGGAGAAGTAATGCTATCCTTAGTGTTCTCCATGAAATTGCAATTCATGTAGGCCTTTGAAAGAAATGTGCCATTTATAACGTAAGAGAAGAAAGGTGTTTATTAGTTTCTTATACAAAACCAGGAAATACTGTCTCATGGAAGCAAATATTCTGGAAGACTTTTTTGAAGATATTGTCAGTTTTATCTGTAAGAGTATGTATCAAAATCAGGAAGTTAGTGCCTCTTCTCTTGCAGATGACCACAGTTTACTTATAAACTATTATAACAGATAAAGTTTTCAAAGCAAACTGCTATATCAAATGAGTGTTAGTCAAGAAGGGTGCGTAAGGATGGTGGTGTGCTGAAGGAAGGAAGAAAAACAGGCTTCTGTGTTGACAGATAAAACCAACACATTAGGGTGATCTTAACAAAGGAAATCAACATTTGATTACTTTTAATTAACAGAACATTAGTAATGAATGGCAACACCAAGGATATGAGAGAAAAGATCATTGTTTTATTATCAATAATAGAATTAGCACTCAAGAGAAATTTGTGTGGATTACTTTGTGTCATCAGAGCTAGGAAGCTAGCCCTCTGATACATACATAGAGGTGTGAGTGGACCATATGTCCAAGATAGCAACATTCTTTTTCCAAGATAGTAATACCAAATGGTCTTTGTACCTGTTGTGAAGAGCACCACCCTCCCCAACCTCTCAAGAACTTGAAATTAAGGATGTAGGATATCCTTTTATTAAACACTGAAATCAACATATAGTAGTACTGAAGAGCAGATATAAAGTGAAGAGACCAAACAAGATAGTTCCTAGACTAGTGGTACTGAGCTGAAATTTTACTAAACATGTAAAGTTAAGGAAGGAATGTGTAATGGGGAAATGTTGGTCAATCTTGGACCCTCTACCCCAGAAAAAGACGTATCATATGTGCAAAGATAGGCAGTTCCCATTCAGGTAAAGCAATATGTAGAAAATATCATACTTGAGTTGTAAGATTATCTCTAGGGTGGCCATTAGCTGCAAAGGATTAATACCAATACACACCAAGCATTTCAAGTTCCATTAGCAGGAGCGTCTGTTACAGGATGGATGTATCAAACTAATCATAGTCTTGCCCTTCAGTATTCTGATTCTCCTTGTTAGGATTTTATGTCCAACCAGTGATGTAATTTATAGTTATAACTGACATTAGTTGACTATTTACAGGTTACCCTACACTGATTTACACATTTTACATATACATATTATCTCATGTAATCCTTATGAGAAGTCTGTAAGATAGGCATCCTTGTTATCTCCCGCATAGACAGAAGCACTAAGTAATGCACCTAATGGCAGAACTAAGAATCAAATCCAGGCAGTCTGCCTCAAGATTGTCTTTTGTCTAGAACATCTGTGCTCTACTACCTTGGCCTCTGCATTATAGGGAGAAAGTAGGTTAATCCCATATCCTTTTGGATTACACTTTATCCTGTGACTGATCTCCTCATAGTGAATAGTAAAGTGACTTCTGAGTATGATTTGACAGAGAGCCAATCTTTCAGTAAGGATTTTGTGGCCAGCTCCTGGCCTCCAGGGCCAGGATTTCCCAGTTATCTTGTGACTGTCTTAGTGGAAAGCTTTGCAAAAATTAGAATCCCAGTGCTACTCTCTCAGAGATTCCAATTTAATTGGTTTAGGAGGAGGCCGATGAATCTGTTCTTTATGGTGCCCATCTCAATTTAAGAACCACTGTTTTAGATGGTGCATAATTCTCTGTGCAACAGTTGTGGTCAAATCTAAGAAATGGTAAAAGGAAGGATTTCACTTAGTAAGCTTTAGGCAGAAGTTGCATAATGTTGTGATTGGCTAAATATAAAGATCGGTTAAAAATAAGAAATCTTAATTCCAAGAATCAAGTGTTACTGACTTTATGGTGCCTTGCATCGTGATTTGGCTTTTAGACCTGGAGGTACATAGCCTGAGGATAGATGCCATCTTTGCTACACAGCTGGGCAGCTGTGGACAGCTGGGGCAGCCTGCTCAGGCTCTCCAGTACCGCATTCCTCATTGCCAAAGGCAGATGGTAACAGCCCATACAATAATCTACACAAAACCCCAAGCCCAGAGCCTGGTATTTGGTTAGTGCTCAGTAAATGCTAGCACTTGTTGCTATTTATTTTTTTCCAACTGGCGGTAACTTTGGTGAGTGAAACTCCCCTTCTGACCTAGATGTTTCTTGTAGCTACAGTGTCCATCTGCCTGCAGTGTGGCTGCTGAGAATGAAGATTCTAATTAGTCTCCATATAGTCTTAACCCAAACTAGGACCTTTTTATTTTGTACTATTTGAGTTAACCAGTACAGCAGTTGAGCAATTAAAGAGCTTGGCATTAAATCTTTTAAGATATTTAGGTCGTGGTTTGTGTGGCTTAGTGGATTAAGCGCCAGCCTGCAACCAAAAGGTTACCAGTTCGATTCCTGATCAGGGCACATGTCTGGGATGCAGGCCAGGTCCCTCAGTTGGGGGCGTGCAAGAGGCAACCCATTGATGTATCTCACACATTGATATTTTTCTCCATCTCTTTCTCCCTCCCTTCCACTCTCTCAAAAAATAAACTTAAAAAATCTTTTTTTTTTTAAAGATTTTATTTATTATTTCCAAGAAGAGAGGAAGAGAAACAGAAACATCAATGTATGGTTGCCTTTCACCTGCCTCCAGCTATGGACCTGGCTGGAGACCTGGCTTGCAACCTGGTCAAGTGCCCTGACTGGGGAATCAAACCAGCAACCTTTGGGTTCTCAGGCTAGCATCTTATCCACTGTGCTATCAGCCAGGGCTAAAAATATCTTTTAAGATATTTTTTAAAAGTGTTTTATAGCTGGCATAAACCAAATTAAAAATAAAGAATCAAGGGGTAGTTTTGTCATGATGAGTTTTATAAACACCTAAGGGAAAGCAAATCCTCTAGAAACTTCTAGCTTGGATTTTCTCAGGCTAATTTTAAAAATGTGGGATGTGGATGCATTTACTACATTTACTACAGTTTTTTTTTTTTTCCTTTAAGAAATAAGCTACTTAAAAGAGCTATTTTGTGCTAAATATTAAGCTTAAGTTTAAAAGGAGTTATAACTCTACAAGTAGACATATTTAAGCTTTCCAAACTCAAGGATAAGACTTTTTTATTATTTTATTTTTTATTATTGCAGACTGATGGAAATAAAATTAGAAGAAAATGTATCATATAGGCATGTATTGGTTAAGAAAATTGTCTCTTGATTAAAATCCTGGTTTTCACTGCCTTATTGACTTTAAGATTTTTGGCTAACTGATGAAGTTCTCTACTGTCTTCATTGTAAGAGGCCTAATAACATCACCTAATTAATAGGGCTGTAATGAGGATTAAATAATTATATTAAATTAAATATATGTTGAAGCATTTAGGGAGGTGCCTGGTACATAAACCCTGTGTTAATGATTATAATGACAGTGTTGACAACTACCACCAAATTACCTGAACAAAAATGAAAATGAGTAAAAATATAGTTCAGCATCTCAATTTTTGTCTTTCTAAAACTATTTGAAAAAAAAAAAAAGGTAAATATTTTTAGCTTAGCCTGTGAAAAACTTTTTAAAATTTCTTTTATATAACACTTAACGTAATAGGTAAATTCCTATGCTCTGTAGGATGACTAATCTGTCATGTGTACTTGGTAATCAAATTTAACAGAGATGCTTAAGGTATTTTGGAGATACGTATTTCTACATAATGTTCTTTTCCTTTGTAAGTTAAAAAGTCTTTAAACTTTGACATAAAATTTGTGATTTCATATCAGAAAACCTGTATTCAAGTCTCTGTGCTGCCATTCATCAGAGTACACAGGTTACCTCTTCTGCAAAAGTAAAATAACATACTGTATCTCAAATGTTGGTGTGAAATATAAATTCACCTCCAGATAGGGCTTTCTCTCCTTCTAGAACAGCACGGTTCAGTAGAAATAAAATGTGAGCTGCCAATGTGATTTAAAATGTTGTAGTAGCCACGTTTTTAAAAGGAAAAAATTGAAAAATTTAATAGTTTATCTAATCCAGTATGTTTAAAATACTATTTCAACATGTAATTATAAGAAATTATTCAGATTACTTTTTCATGCCAAGCCTTTGAAATCTACTGTATTGTACAGTTATCACAGGTTTTGACCCGAGCTGGCAACATTTCATGTGCTCAGTAGCCACATGTGGCTAGTGGCCACCATATTGGACAATCCAGAGCTGGAATGTAGATTAGATTAATCAGCATCCTTGGACACTGGTGGTTGTCTTGGTCTTAAGCAATTAACACAGATTTATTCTTGAAACTGTGTGTACCTCTAGATGGATGAGCTTTACATTTCTTTATTCAGCAACCTAGATTAGTATTTTTGTCCTTGGGATGACAGCCTCCTAACCCTCAGCCTTCTGGCTGACTCCGATCAGGGCTTGCTCTGGGCATACCCCATGCCTCTCTCTCTGGCCAAAGCTACACAGACAACCAGAAGTTCTCCAGTCCCTGAGTATGATAAACATTTTGAACCACAAGGATCAGAGCTCCAGGAAAGGCTCAGACTTTGAAATACCCCTTTATTCTTATCTCTAATCTGTCTTTTCTTTCTTTTTTTTTTTTTTTTTTTGTTGTTGTTGTTGTTGTTTACTTCTTCCCCAAATTTCAGGGACTTACCTAGTGTCCTAGGGGAAAGAGCAAATACTAGCAGTCTTCTAAAGGAATTCAGCTTCTTTGTGCGCCACTTCAGTATGGCTTAGCAAAGCAGCCCTTCCTTCCCAAACGTTTTTTTGACTTCTGTAAAGGCTTTTAGAACTTTTTTGGACCAAGAGATTTGGAGAACATTGGATGCATTCATATCTAAGCTTTTTAATGTTTAATGTTTTCTGATACTGGTTAATTCAAATTTTGAGAGAATTGTAATGAACAGCATTACCCTAATATCTGTAATGGTAAAAAGAGGTAGAGAAAGTGGGATTCAAGTGTACTTAAAAAAATATGCTCAGATGCATCTTCTTAGAAAGTCCTACCCTGGTCACACTATCGAAAATAGCTGCCAGCCCCCAGTACTTTCTACTCTTTTTTTAATCCTCACTTACTGCTAAATTTGTTGTTGTTATTGCCTTCCTGAATAGAATATAAGCTCTGTAAAGGTATGGGCTTCATTCTGTTTACTCCTGCATCTCAAGTCCTAGCACAATGTTTGGCCCTCAGTAAATGCCTATTGAGTCAATGAAAGGAAACACCAGGATATTATTCTCAATATATATTAATGATTTTTAAATTAGATACCTGGTAGAATTCTTCCCTGACTATCATTGCTCTGACTAGTGTATACAAGATCTGTTCAAAAAGAATTGAGCCAATGCAATATAATTAAAACAGTTTGCATGGCCGATACTTTCAGGACAGGCCTCATATACTGTGCTTTAATTTCAGACCTGATCTCAGTGATAAGAATCCTTTAGTGTTTACTCTTGCTCATTTAGATGAACTATTACTTTTTTTTTAGATAGTGTGGGGCAAGAAGAGGGGGAAAAAAGTCATTTGTAATGACATTGTAAAATGGAGTTTAGGGAACCTATCTGTATTAGAGTAGAGAGTATTGGACCAAGAAAGTGGATTGAACATTTTTTATAGTTCAGTGCTGTAAATATTTCTAAGGTTTTGAGGCAAGACAGTTGACCTAGTAGGTAATAGAGACTTAGAGAAAGATGAGAGATTCATAGCAAGAAAGATTAATACTATTTGGAGGAAATGTAGGCTACATAAGCTTGTGACCAGAAAAATTCATAAGTCATATTTCTGTTATCTTAGTTTAGAATCTTTATTTGAAATCTTGATTTTCCCTGGCAATTTTTCAGTCGTTCTTTCACTTTACCTCTCCTGCCTTTGTACCAACCTGATGTGACTACCATACTTTGTGCTCCATGGAGTCATAGGACGTTGTAAGTACAGACACTTCATACTCCCTAAAAACGAGAAGTTCCATTGTAACTCCTGGTTTGTTCAGGACCACCCTGCCAATAAAAAGTAATGCAGACATTGAAAACTTGTATGTTTTTTAATGAACTATTTATTTTGCACTCAAGTTTCCAGCAAAAGAAATAAATGCAGACTTATCAATAAAGGTAAAAATATTTTTTTATGGTCCTCCTTCTTTAAGAAAAACCTGTTTTATGTACATGAACCAGCTTTTTTATAGTACTATAACTAATTATTTGGTTTGTTATTATAGTTAAGAAAAACTTAACAGAATTGTGTATACTCTGTATGTTATAGCAGTGGGCTTTATTTCAGTTGGGTTTTTTGAGGGGTTTTTTTAGTGTTACAATATAAAGTTTGATTAAAGAATAGTCCTCTACCTATTATAGGTAACTTTTAAAGACTATTCCTAATTACATTCAGTTTAAGTCCAAATGATGTGTTTTAATCTAACTAACACCATTTTTCTTCTTAGTCTGTAAGACTTGTATTGTTCAGCACTTTGAAGATAGCAATGATTGTCCAAGGTGTGGCAACCAAGTTCATGAGACAAATCCATTAGAAATGTTGAGGTAAGTAAATATATTTTACAGTTCATCTAAGTTACATAAATGCTTAATTATTTTATTATGCATCATAATATTTGTTGACACCTCAACTCAGTTAACACAGGTTTTATTAATCTTATGGTTTTCATTTAAAGCATTTTATTTCATTTAAGAGTATTAAGCAGAATTAAAAATGAGGATGTACATATTAAATATTTAAGAAATACATTTCCAAATTAAAAATGACAACTTTAGCTCAGGCTCTCAGTTACTTTAGTTATAGTTATATTCAGTATTTTAATATCTACACAACATGCTACTGTTTTTTTAAAATTTTATTTGTTGGGAGGGAGCAAGAGAGGGAAAGAAACATTGATTGGCTGCCTCTTGCAGGCCCCAACTGGGGGGCCTGGCCCACAATCCAGGCATGTGCCCTGACTGGGAATCGAACCAGCAACTTTTCAGTTTGCAGGACAATGCCCAACACATTGAGCCACACCAGTTCGGACACGACACACTGCTTTTGTTGAGCTATATGTATTGGAAACAGAGGAAGACCTAATAGTGAGGAAGACTAATCTTGGTACTAATTTTTTTTTTTTTTTTTACTTGATCATTTGTTCAAAAAAGGAGTTCACAAACATTTATATAAAACTTAGAAAATTTTAAATGGCTACCATTTACTGAAGTATAATCATATTATTTTTAAAACTGGACGTGATCTTTTAAGATCCTAATCCAGACCCTTTTTTCCCAGAGTAGAACATTGGAATTTACCATGACTTTGCCTAAGGTCTTTGCAAACTCAAATGTTACTTTCCAGATTCAAGCCAAGTGTTCTCACTTCTAAACCTATTTTCTTCCCACTCTTCCTACCATAGTTCTGTCACAGAGAAACTATGGATCTTAAGGAAATACACATCTAAAAACTGTACTAGATGTTCTCTAGGATAGTCTTTTCTAATGTTCATTTCCTTGTGGTATGTACCATCATTCCATAAATCTGGATTTGCTGACATTTTTCTACTTTAGTGCCTGTAGTTGGAGTAATTTATCTACAGGTGAAAATATCTAGCTCAGTGTTTTTCAAAGTCTGGTCCCCAAGCTACAAGTATCTTGTTAGAAAAGACAGTTCTCAGACCCCTCCTCAGAGTTGCTGAACCAGAAACTCAGAGTGGAACCCATCGTAGGTAGCAAGCCCTCCAGATGATTCTGAAATGTGTAATTGAAAACCATTGACGTCCTGTAGTCCGTAGCCCTGAAAATGATTTCTGTTGATTGGGCCTTTGCCAGTGCTCCATCAGGGGTGACTTTGCCCCTCTCCCAATGTACAGTTAGCAATGTTGGGAGGCATTTTTGATGATCAGAACTGGGTGGCTGCTGCTGGCATCTAGTAGGTGGAGGCTAGGGTTGGTAGATGCTGCTGAGATTGTACAATTCACAGGACAATCGCCTGTTCCCCAAGATCCTGCCCAACAAGTCAGTAGTGCTAAGGATAAGATTTAAATCCTTCAGAGGAAAATGGAGCAAACTTTGACTTTAAAATAATTTTTTTCCTGATGCATTTGTCAAAAACTGTAAACAAACAGCACTTTAAAATGGAGTAGATAATAATTACTATGTTGTAACAAATTAACTTTTGGCTTTGACCTAGATATCTGAAGGAATCCAGTCACTATTTAAGTCTAACCCCTTGGCTAAAATATATCATCATATATATTTTTTAAATCTTTATTTAGAAATAATTTTAAACTATAAACATTTGCAAAAATAAAAGTAATAGAAGAAATACTTGTATTCTGTTTACCAGGATTAGACTGTTGTTAACATTTTATCTCATATGCTTTATCACATGCTTACATTTTTACTGTTTTTTTCTGCCTCATTTGAGGGTAAATTACATTACCCATACCAATCTGAATACTTTAGTGTGTATTTCTTAAGAATAGAGATGTTATCTTTTACATAACCCCAATATGATTATATTGGTATACTTTAATCATCTTCCATATTTCAGTTTTGATATCCTTTATAGAAAGAAGGTTTTTTTTCTATGCCACTAAAGTTGCTATGAAGGATTTTTTAAAAGGCAAACTTAGAGATAATGTGAAAAAGAATGTTAGTATTCCTGGCATCTAGGATAACTCCTGGAATGTAATAGGTTCTCAATAAACACTGGTTGAAAGGATGAGAAATGATGTAGCAAGAATGGGAACTGGAAAGCAGAGTGATGGTGGTGAGGTTGAGCAGACCCAGGAAGCCTGAATATAGCAGGAGGTGACAGGGGAGGATCTTTACCAGCCAAGAATAAGGATAGAGAAAGAGGGATGTAGGGGCTTAAGGAGAAAAAAAAGTGTGTTGTCCAGGGAAGTGAGAGAATAAATGGACTGAAGATATGTAGTCCGATTCCTGGCAACCTCAAAGGCACATTTGGGCTGCAGTTATGAATTTGAAGGGGTGACTGTGGGGTTTTCCCAGCCATCAGTACAAAGTGCAGAGTTAATGGAGAGTTGGATTTAAGTAGAGTTGTGGTTGTACCAAATAGTTTTGAGTGAGTGGGGGACATAGGAATTAAAGTATATACATGGATGTGGCTTTTAATGACTGATTGTGAATTAAATCGTCCCTAAACTCAGTGAGGAAGACAGAGAGGAAATCAGATTGGTGAGGGGTATCTCAGAGGAATAGAAATGAAAGTAGTTGATTCCTGATGTGTTTGTACATATTGAGAAGAAATTCTAGAGAATTTAGAAATAGGTGCGTAGTAATTGCTTGCTTGCTTTCCTTCCTTCGTTCTTTTTTTTTCCTTCCTTTCTTTCCTTCCTTTCCTTCCTTCCCTTCCCTTCTCCAGGGAAAGGAAAAAAGCTGAATGAGGAGATATCTATAGTTATGTAGTACACTGTGAATATTTACATAACCGTATAAACATTGGTTTTTTTTTTTTTAATGGTAATAAGACTATGACATGATAAAAGTAAGAAAAAATTGCATGTTAGGAGGAAAAGGGGGTGGCAGGATATCAGAGAATTCAGAACTAAACCTTTATCTTCCCTAAAAGGTGTCAGAAAAATCTACACAGCAGAAAAAGCATGGCTTTATTGTGTGTGTATGTATATATGTACATATGATAAAGTAAATATTTAATATTTATATATGAAAGTGAATATTACAAGAAACAGGTTGAATTTGAAAGTGGTTGCCTCAAGTTGTAGGAATCAGGATGAGAATGTTCTATTTTAATATAAGATTTATGGGAAGTTTGGCTTATAAATTATATGTACTATTTTGATAAAAACAAAATATTAAATTAAGAGAAATGCTTTTTTTTTAAGTACTATACCATTAAATAGGGGAAACTTTGTGAACAAGTTAGTATTTAAGTCTTAACAAGGTGACATTGGTTGGAAAGTAGGAAAAGAGTAATTGAGCTAGGATGAAGAGGATGAAGGAGAGAAACATTGCAAAAGACAAGGCATTCTTTGTTGGCTAAAGAGGTGATGAGACCAGTTATGGTTTGTAGGTTATATAAACACTCGAAGCCAGGTGGTGGGAAGAAATTAGTACCTGAGCAAAAAAATAATGAATCATTCTTAAACACTAATTTGATTATGATGTTCAATCAAGTTAAAGAAAAATAGCTCTACATTATCGCCTTAAGTGGTGTGGTAATTGAGGAACTAGAAGGGTAGCCAGTATGGGAAGATGAGGTGGGAGAAATATCTAGAAGGAGCTATCAGAAGCTCTATGAGGAGCTTAGAGATGTAAATGTATGAATTAGGAGGGGTGGGGAGAAGTGTGTGTATTAAGAAAAGTCTTAGATTTTGAGCCTTTTTGGAAAGAGATGTATGATTTTATTTCTAAATCAAAATTTTAAAAATACAATGAGAGAGGTATTCAATATTATGTTAGTGGATGGATGACACAGTGTTGACACAGATAAACAAAATGAGGTGTTTGAGATATTCAGCATCCGATGGAAATGTAGAACTTGAGCTCAGCAGAGATGTAATGCTTATACGGTAGTTTAATTATAATTAAATATATAATTTTAATATAAATATGTGTAGGTTGATTTAAATATATGTTATCTGTTTATACAAAGTCATAGATGTGGATGAGATCCTCAAGGAAGGCAGCCTACAGAAAAGGTCAGCGCGTGCAGCGTGCACATCATTGATAATACTTGATTTAGGGGGAGATGGAAAAGAAAAATACTTAGGGAGAAAGAGCAGACAAAAAAAAAAAAAGAAAAGGGGCAGATTTAGACAACCCGATCAGACTGCTCAGAGCAATATAGGAGACAAATAACTGTAGAAAATTAAAAATTTTTAAACCTATTCAGTTGGAAGTTATGGATGACTTTGGGAGTTCAGTAAAGGAAGCAAACAGTATATGACAGAAATCATGTCAATTATGCTTTCAAAGTTTTTCCAATTGGAAGAAACATCAGTTAAATATGTAGTTTGGGTTTTTTAAGATGCAAGGAAAATGCATGAACAGGATGAAGGTATGAAGAGGGTGTTGTGGGAACAAGAGAATGAGATTCAAGATATGAAAGCCATTAGAAGGAAGAGTTACACTCTAATCAGGAAAAGAAAATTAGAACAATGTCAAGATAAATATTTACATTTTTTATCTAAGAAGAAAGAATGACTAAATGATCTAAATTTCTCAGAAGAAATAGAATTTATTTCCTTAATAGGAATGAGCCAGAGTTGTGGTAGAGACTTTGAGAGTAAGTATATCAGCTATTGCTGCAAAACCAACCACCCCTTAAATGTTATGCTTAAAGTAATTTTTAAAAAAAGAAAATTAAAAAAAAAACCTTATTCCTCACAATTCCTTGGTTCACAGACCTAGGTAGTTCTTCTGGTCTTGGCTGGGCTCACTAGTGTGCCCAGCCCAGTCACTAGTGTGACTTCAGTTAGCTGCTGATTGAATAGATGGGCTTCCATGGTGACTTCAGCTAGGTTCTGGCTTGTTGAGAAGGCTGATGGTGAGCTCATCTACGATGGCCTTGGCAGGGCAGCTCAGTTCTCTTGGATGTGCCTCATCCTCCCAACTTGTTCTCATGGTTGGCAGGATTCTAAGAGAGAACAAATAAAAAGCACGTAGTGCCTCTTAAAGTTTGGGCTCAGAACTCAGGACATTGTCATTTGTGTCATTCTGCTGGGATGGGGAGATTGAATTCCTCCCTTAAGGGATGGAGTCTAACCCATGTTCAGAGGGTATAGCTATAGAAAGAGCTGGGTACTAAGACTATTTTTGAAGCCAATCTATCGCAGTGGGAACCACTAGAAATAGGTGTGCTCCGTGTGCAGAGGACTTTGGTATAGATGTGCTGAAACTGTGCGTGTTCTGCATGTTCCATAAGATCAAGATCTCAGACTGCTTATGTATTTGATTTTGATATCTTCATTGTTAGTATATTCTCTTTTCCCCTTTGGAAGGTTGGATAATACATTAGAGGAAATCATATTTAAACTGGTCCCTGGACTACGAGAACGTAAGTTGCGCTTCAGCTTCTTGCAGATTTATGTTTTATGAAACCAACATTTCCATTACATCTTATGATTGTTCCTATTTTATGATTGTTTCTATTATTTTTGTACATTTTTTTTCTTTTAAATTAGAAGAACTTCAGCGTGAATCTGAATTTTGGAAGAAAAATAAACCTCAAGAAAATGGACAAGGTGACTTTTTCTTACGTCTGTATCTGACAGCATCTTTCAGATTGGCTTGTAGCTTTGTTGAACTAATCTCTCTTCAAGTTCAAATTTCTCCTGTACAGAATTCATGTACTCCTGTATTTATATTATGAACCTTTCTCTTATTATGAAACTTAAATAAAAGCCTTAGACCACTCCAGTTAAAGTTGATAGGAAATAGAGGAAATTGGACTTGGAAAGAGAGGAGATTAAACAGAAAACCGATTATTGATTGCATCAGTGTTCACTGGAGAGCTAAAGGAAACTGAAGAAAGCCATAGCCTGAAACTAAACAATGAGAGGTTTTGTTTATTTTGTATGTTTGTTTGAATAGGGGAGGGGACTGAGATGTGGCTGAGAGCAGGGCAAGGGGATCTTGGAATGAAGTTTTCAAAAGGTGGAGCTCATACATCTTGAAATTTGAAAAATATCTAGGTGCTTATAAAAAATTTTCCCATCATTAATGCACAGTATCCAAATTTCTCTCCTGGGTCCCAGAAGACTCAACAATCAGTAAATTTTTAATAATTTCAGCAAAGTAGCAAACATTACTGGACAGAGAAAAGGCTTTTAGTAAGTATGTAATTCAAAGAAAAAATGTATAACATACCTGAAATTATAAGGTGGTATCATTTCCCATTAGTTAATATAAGATTATTTCAAGATAACCTAAACACCACTGAAATCTTTCAAGAACATATGTGTAGGCTCACTTTTGAGGTCAGTTTCCCACGTCTGGTTTCCCGTGAGATCAAAGGGTTGTCAATTATACGTAATAATTAAGGTGGGTGAGAAAATGCTGTTTCCTTTTTCATTTGTAAAATGGAGATCATAGTTTCATTAGTTAAATTTAACTGTGCAAGGGAGATTTGAACATTGTCTAGCTAATTCTTTCAAGTTTTGATTTAGAGATATTTTATTTGGAAATTTTCCCTAACTCTCTGCTTCATCCCAAAGTTTGGGTTTATTACCTTTCTTATACATGGCCATGATATTTTATCTCTTCCATCAAAAACCTTATCTGACCTCCACATCTGTTTTACTTTTTTGAATCTCCTCCTATACCCTGACCACTATGAAGACGAGGGTGATAACACTCTTGTTTCAATACTGTTCATCTAAGCCTAGCTTACTGCATATCTAACAGGGTTAAAGATGCTCAATAAGTGACTGGATCAACAAATAATAGTTGTATTATATGTAGGCTGAAGGTATTTCATAGGTTAAATACATTTGGATATAATATGAAGTAGATTACTCATTTCTTCGATGGAGTTTTAATATGTTATATAATAGCTGTGTACATCTTTCATTAACTAGCTGATTTTATGAATAATAACTTGAAACTTGGAGAATATTTTATAGCAGTGATTTTCAACCTTTTTCATCTCATGGCACACAAACTAATTACTAAAATCCTGCTGCACACCAAAAAATAATATTTTTTGCCAGTCTGAGAAAGGTATACTTTGATTCACTTACACCAGATGGCTATTGTTGTGTTGGTTCTTGTCATATTTTTATTTGACAATCTAAGGGAAAAGAGGTCAGTGCCCCTGATTAAAATAGTCAAATATTATAAGTTTTAAAAATTCTTGGCAGCACAGTGGTTGAAAATTGCTGTTTAATGGCTTCAAAAGAGTATTTGGTTTTAAATTTGAATATGTATAAATTTTTGAAGTATTTTTCTATCCTGTTTACTTTCTAAGTGATCTAGTCACTAATTGCAATTATGTCTGTGATGAAATAAAGTAGTTCTGAATCTTGTGTTTGGATGTCCCAGTGACCTAGACACCTTAGGCTGTGTTAATAAGTCCCTGTTGGTTTTTTAAAATATTTTCATTATTGAGTCAGTTAGAAATTTTAAAGTTAAAAAATGTTGTTTAAAGTTGTTTTTTGACTTGATAATGTTGCTTAACTTTAATATCAGCTTTGAGTTATATCTTAGTTTTATTTAAATTGTACAGATGATACTTCAAAAGTTGACAAACCTAAAGTAGATGAAGAAGGTGATGAAAATCAAGACGATAAAGACTATCATAGAAGTGACCCACAAATTGCTATATGTCTAGATTGTTTACGAAATAACGGACAATCAGGGGACAATGTAGTAAAGGTGAGTAGGCAAGTATAGTTGTATTTTTTATAATTATTTTATAGTAAACCTTTGATAATTTGTTGACAAATTTTCCTAATGTTTCAAAATGTTTACTTTCAAGGATTTTTATTAATATAATCAAGTAGAATACCATTCTCTGACAGTCCCATACCTACAAATGGCCAAGCAATTGTTTACTCCAGGCACCTGATTTCCAACCTGCACATCTGAACCATCCTGGGGCAATACCACCACCTAGTGGCTAATACAGAGAATCACATCTATTTCTCCTTTCTACCTCCTTTTATACCTTTGTTGGGTATTCATACACATTGTTTTTCCCTTTTTTAAGTGTGGTAACAAACTCAGATCATTTTATGTTGGGCAGTGTCTCCAACCTCTTTGTTCGTACTCTTCTTTTTCTCCATTCCTCTTATTTTTATTTGCAACTCAGATGTCATGGCTAATGCATTTTATGAATAATTATGAAGTAAAATTAGATATCATAAAATGGCTATGAACTTTTAAAGACCTGCAAAGTTCCTAGATATTTCCTATAGAAACTCTATTTCTAACCCCATTTTTGTTTTTTGTCTGTATCTATCTACTAATTTAATCATTTTGTAAAATATCTCCATGCTAGAGAGTTTTAAGTAACTCTGCTTGTTTTTTTATTGCAATAAACTTTTGTTTTTATTATAAAGGCTTACTACTTTACCACTTAGATTTTTGTCACTTTGTCCTAGCAAATAAATGTCATCCATTGGGAGTATTGTTTCTCTCTTTGTGTTCCAAGTTTTATTCAAATAATTATATTCAATGTTTTTTCTTTTACTTCCACTGTATAATTTGTAGGATAGTAGGTTGAATATTCACCAATACATTTAATGGCATTTTTCTTTTAGGGAATTAAAAAAATAAATTTTCATCTTAGATTAAGTATTCCTAGTATCTTGAAACAAAGAATATATGAGCATAGTGAGTCAGTACTAATCAACTATGTGGATATTGGACAGTGAAGATACAAATAAGAAAAAGGTGACTCTCAGTAAACTAGCTAGAGGGATGGACCCACCAAAAAGCAACACAACAACCAGACAGCCCAAATAAACGGCATAAAAGGCATCCCAAGAACATCATGTTCAGAAGATCAAGGACACTACACCACTGATCCCACTGGAGTCCTACTACGAAGGTCACACCACAAAGACAGGAAGTCAAAGCAGATCACTCTAAGAAGCAGAAACAAACAAGAACAGTTACTTAAAAGTGGGGAGAAAAAGAACCCCCCCCCCCCCATCAAAAGGAAAAGATGAATCCCTAGAAAGAGTGCTAAATGAAATAGAGGCAAGCAAACTATCAGACATGGAATTCAAAATGATGATGATAGACAAGCTTAATGAGCTCAGGGAGGTCAAAGAAAACTACAAACAACTCCAGGGGAACTACAAAGAACTTACTGAAAATTATACCAGCATGAAAAAGAACATAGAAACTATCAATAAGAGGCAGGAAGAAATGAAGAAGACAGTTTTTGAACTGAATACAGTAGAAGGAATCAGAAGCAGTCTAAACAAGCAAAACAGAACCAAATATATGAATACAGTGAATAGGCCTACAGTGGTCGGGGGAAGGGGGTTGGGGGAGGAAGAGGCAAGGAAGGGGAGCAGTTTAGACAAGAACCTAGTATAAAGGAACCATGGACATGGACAATAGGTGGGATTGACTTTGGGGGAAATGGGTGAGTGGGGAGGGGGTTAGAGGGGAGCAAAAGGGGGATGGATGTAATACAACAACAATATAATTTTTTTAAAAAAAGCAGTCTAGATTAAGCAGAAGATTGGATCAGCAAGCTGGAGGTCAATGTAGAAAAATATTCCCAGACGGTGCAACAAAATGAAAAAAGACTAACAAAGAATGAAGAGGTTTTAAGAGAGCTTCAGGACGCCATGAAACTTAATACTACCCATATCATAGGAATACCAGAAAGAGAAGAGGAGCAGGGGATAGAAAACCTGTTTGAAAAAGTAATAACAGAAAACTTTCCTAATTTGATGAGAAAGTCATGCAAGTTCAGAAAGCACAGAGGGTCCCAATGAAGATGAACCCAAAGAAGCCCACTCCAAGATGTTTCATAATTAAAATGGCAAATTTTAAAGACAAAGAGTGAATCCTAAAAGCAGCAAGAGAGAAGCAGCTAATAACATACAAGGGAACTCTGATAAGGTTTTCAGCTGATAGGTTATCGGATTTCTCATCAGAAACACTACAAGCCACAAAGGAATGGCAAAAAACTATTAAAGCAATGAAAAAGGCCTGCAACCAAGACTCTAACCCAGCAAGGCTCTCATTCAAAATGGAAGGTGAAATAAGGAGTTTCCCAGACCACAAAAAAAAAAGGCTAAAAGAATACATCACCACTAAACTGGCATTGCAAGAGTTGCTAAAGGGTTTGCTTTTGGAAGATGAAGAAACAGAGACACAGAGGAACACAGTTACAAAGGGAAAAAATGAATAAGTACCTATCAATAATAACCTTAAATGTAAACATTAAATGCAGCAATCGAAAAGACATAGGGTAGCTGAATGGATAAGAAAACATGACCTACATATGTGCTGTCTGAAGGAGACCCACTTCAGAACAAAAGATCTACACAGACTGAAAATGAAGGGATAGGAAAAAGTATTTCAAGCAAATGGACATGAAAAAAAGTTGGAGTATCAATACTTACAACCAGACAAAATAGATTTCACAGCAAAGGCCATAAAAGGAGACAAAGAACACTTCATAACACTTAAGGGAACAATCCTTCAAGAAGATACAACCCTTGTAAACAATAGGCACCCAACATAGGAGTACTCAAATATATAAGGAAAATCTTGGAGGACTTCAAGAAGGATATTGACAGCAACACACTCATAGTGGGGGCTTTTAACACCCCATTATCAACAATGGACAGGAACACTAAGCAAAGAAACACTAAGGATATTGTGGCATTGAACAACACTCTAGAACATGGGTGGCAAGCACAAGGCCCATGGGCCAAATCCAGCCTGGCACCTTGTCTCTACCCAGCTTGCTTAACTGTTAAGGAGTAGTTAGTTACATTTATTCAGCCCGCTCATTACACTTAGCCCTTTGAAGGCAATCGTGAGGCTGATGTGGCTCCCAGTGGAAATGATTTTGACACCCCTGCTGTAGAGCAAATAGACTTAATTGATATACACAGAACCTTTCACCCCAAAGCAGCAAAATACACATTCTTTTCAAATGCATATGGAACATTCTCAAAGATAGATCACATGGTAGGACACAAAACAAGTCTCAACAAATTCCAGAAAATTGAAATTATATCATGCATTTTCTCAGATCACAGTGGTTTGAAACTAGAAACCAACCTCAAAAAAAGAAAACAAACCCAAAACATTCAAATTTATGGAGACTGAATAACATGCCATTAAATGAATGGCTTAACAATGAGATCAAAGAAGAAATCAAAAAGTTTTTGGAAACAAATGAAAATGAACACACAACAGCCCCAAACCTGCAAAGGCAGGCCTGAGAGGGAAGTTTATAGCAATACAGACCTACCTAAAAAGGATAGAAGAATCTCAAACAAACAACCAAACCCTACAGCTATGACAACTAGAGAAACAATAACAAACAAAGCCCAGAACAAGTAGAAGGAAGGAAATAATCAAGATCAGAGCAGAATTAAATGATATAGAGACTAAAAGAACAATTCACAGGATCAATAAATTCAGGAGCTGATTCTTTGAAAAGATAAACAAAAGCAACAATCCTTTAACCAGACTCATCAGAAAAACAGAGAGAAGACCCAAATAAAGTCAGAAGCAAAAGAGGAGAAACACAACCGATACCACAGAAATACAAAGGATTGTAAGAAAATACTGCGAACAACTGTATGACAAGAAACTTGACAGCCTGGGTGAAATAGACAAATTTTTGGAAAAGTATAATCTTCCAAAACTGAATCAAGAAGCAGCAGAAAGCCTGAATAGACCAATAACAACTAGTGAAATTGAAGCAGTAGTCAAAAACTCCCAACACGCAAAAGCCCTGGACCAGATGGATACACAGACAAATTTTACCAAAAAAAAATTTTTTATTGAATTTTACCCAAAGAACTTTGGTGAGGTCTTATATAAACAGTATACTACAATAAGATAATGATTTAATTAGTAGAGACTGATTGGATAAGGCATGTCATAAAGTGCAGAAATCTTTGAAAAATATGGCCATTGTACTGTTTATCTTCCAGCTTCTCTAATTGTTTTTTTATGCTCTGGTGGATCTCCCTTTCTTTTTTGTAAGTCTTTTTATCAAGGTTTTTCATAGTGTTATATTTCTCATTGCCAAGCATTTCTGTAATTCCCATTTTGGAGGTTCTTGGTAGAGAGATGTGATCATCCTTTAGTTCTTGAGTACATCAATTATAAATTAAGTCAATAGAAAGGCTGAATACCTTTATACATAAAAGTTTACTTATCTGCAGGATATCTTGTATGAAAGTAAGTATCTCAGTTACAAGTTTCCCTAACACCTGAAACTTCACATATTTAAAGACAGATTCATTATATTTTTACCTAATTTTATTCCAAACATGCAATTTCAGTTATCACTACCATCTTTTAACAAGTTTAAAACCTTGGAGTCATCGTTCTTTCCCTCCAGTCTGTCATAAGTCCTAAAAAATTTCCACTTAAGGTGCTGCTCACCTTATATGTAGATTTTTCAAAGTAGTCTCTTAAGTACTTTTTTGTACCCTTACTTTCTGTTATATCATCCAAGTCTGAGTCCATAGGTTGAGCATGCTTAAGGCAGAAAGTGAAGGTCAGAGTTAAGGCAAAAATTAGGGTCAACTAGTAAATATTTTAGGCTCTATGGGCCATATTGTCCCTGTTGCAGCTACACAGCTTCCTCATTGTAGCCCTAAAGCAGCCATGGACAACAGTGAATGAACCAGTATGGTTGTGTTCCAATAAAACTTTACTTTAAAAAAAAAAATAGATGGCCAAACCAGATTTGGCTTGAGAGCTGTAGTCAGTTGGCAATTTTCTGGCCAATAGAATCAAGTCTTAATTCCTTAAGATAGCATTCAAGGCCTTTAGCTAATGAGCCTCTATCTTGATAACTTATCTCCCATTGTACCCATTAGGCACTCATACCTGACAAATGACCTGCATCCTGACTGTATGAAGGCTTATATTAAGAATGTTAATATCTTCTAAAACTTCAAACAATTTTTTGGCATGTTCTTCCCTCTTTTCACCACCTTTCTGTGCTTCCATCAAGACCCAAGCAAAGATCTCTATCCTTTGTGATGTTTTTTCTACCTTAGTGCATCCCTTCTCTGAAATTCTGTAGGACTTACATTTATCATTCAATTAGGACTTAGTTTGTTATCTATTAAGTCAACATTTATTGTATTCCCAAAGATACCAGGCACTGATTCTGGTTGTTTTTTGTTTTGTTTTGTTGGTGTTGTCCTTGAAACATAAACTCCTTAAAGGCAGGGAAACAATGCTTTCCTTTATAGCCTCCTCAGCCATTGTATTCCTTTGCAATAAGATGTGATTCTCAAATGTGGTGGTAAAGTAGTTACATGTATAGTGTTTACATGTATATCCAATGCTAAGAGCAGTAAGTCAGTGAAAATAGTAAAAACCTCCAAAAACTTGCTTCTCCATAAAAGGAATAAAAATAAACCTTTCAGTCCTGGCTGGTATAGCTCAGTGGATTGAGTGTGATCCTGTGAACTGGAGTGTCGCTGTTTGATTCCCAGTCAGGGCACATGCCTGGGTTGTGGGCCAGGTTCCCAGTTGAAGGTGCACAAGAGACAACCACACATTAATGTTTCTTTCCATCTCTTTCTCCCTCTCTTCCCCTCTCAAACTAAATAAATAAACTGTTTTTAAAAACTTTTAAAATCAACTTCCTAGGAATTCTCAGAATTAACCAAAGGCTTAACAAAAGTCTATGGAACAATTAATCAGGAAATGAAAATGCACTGGAGAGAGGCTCAACAGCAGGTCTGAGTCATAGGAAAAGAAGCCAAAAACTTGAAGATAGATTGAGTTAATTTCATTTGAGTAACAGGAAAAAAAAGCAGTGAAGAAAAATGAACATATTTTCAGAGGCCTGTAGAACACCATCAAGCATACCAAATGAAAGTCCTAAAAGAAGAAAGAGAAAGAGGGGCAGCCCTGTCTGGTGTGTCTCGCTTAGTTGGGTGTCATCCTGCAAAGTGAAAGGTTGCAAGTTCAAGTCCACATGTTTGGGTTACGGGTCTGTTCCTGGTCAGGGTACCTACAAGGGGCAACTGATCTATGTTTTCCCCTCCCTCTCCCTTCCTTCCCCTTGCTCTTAAGAAAATATATATATTTTTAAGAAGTGCTGAAAGTATAATTGAAGAAATAAGGGCCAAAAACTTCCCAAATTTGATGAAAACATTAAAAAATCTAAGAAGCTCAACAAGCTTCAGGTATAATAAGCTTAAATGATAAACTTAAAGAAATTCACAGCAAGACACATCATAATCAAACTACTGAAAGAGCAAATCTTTAAAGCAATAACAAAGAGGTGACTCATCACTTAGTGACTGATCTTCTATAATATCAGTAATATTAGTAGCTGATTTCTCACCAGAAAGTAGTAAGATGACATAAGCAGAATGGTGGGGTGGGAATGGGGGCAGGGGGCAGAACTGTCAACCAAATATTCTATGTCCATTGAAACATCTATATATATTTAAAAGAGAGGAAGTATTAGGATATCCCCAGATAAAAATAAACAGAATGTGTACCTACCAGACCTAAATGAAAGAACACTAGACCATAACTCAAATCTATGTTAATAAATACAGAGCCACTGGTAAAGGTAACTACACAGTTAAATATAAAAAGACAAAAAGTATTTTTTGTTTAACTTTGGAGGGGGCAAAATGGAGGCATACTTGTATAAGAGCGAATATGTGCATACTATTGAAATTAAGATAGTAGTACTCCAAACTAGATTATAAATTTAGATGTTAATTGTAATCCTGAGGGAAATCACAAAGAAAATAACTTGAAAATATGTAGGAAAACAAGTTATAAGGCAATTAAAATGATATTGTTAACATAAAATAAAGCAGCACCTGAGAAATAGAAGAACAAAAAGACTTAAGACATTTAAAATAGAAATAGAAAACTGACAGATATAAATCCTACCCTATCAGTAATTACATTAAACAGAAATGAATTAAACTCTCCAGTGAAAGGCATATTGGCAGAATGGAGAAGAATACATGGTACAACTATAGACAGTCTACTAGAGACATACCTTTGATTCAGACACAAAATAGGTTGAAGGTAGATTGGAGAAAGAAATACCATGCAAATAGTAACAAAAAATAGACTTTCAGGCAAAAATTATCAGAGACAAAGAAGGACTTTTTTTTTAAATGACAAAAGTGTCAATCACCAAGAAAATATAAATGTACCTAACAACAGAGCCCCTTATTATATGAAGCAAAAATTGTCAGAATTGAAGGTAGAAATCGACAGTTCAACAATATACCACACTTTTCAATAATACAGAACTAGGCAAAAGGGTCAAGGAAATAACTTTGAACAGCCCTCAAACTAGCAAGGCCTAACAGACATTGATAGAAGACCCAACTATAGCAAATTACACATTTTTCTCAAGTGTATATTGAACACCTTTCAGGATAGACTGTATCTTAGGCCATAAAACAAGTTTTAATAAATTTAAAAGAACTTGATTCATTCCAGGGACACATGGATGGTCCCTATGTCCATCCATGGTTTAATATATGCAAATCAATTAGTGTAATAATACAGCATGTTAACAAAAGGTAAAAATCTCATCTTATCAATAGATGCAGAGAAAGTATTTGATAAAGATACAACATCCATTGATGATTAAAACATTCGATAAAATGTAGAAAGAAACATGATTCAGATTCTGTATATAAAAAATCCTAAAGACTACAAAAAACTATTAGAAACAAACAAATACAGTAGATTGCAGCATACAAAATCAATATACAAAAATCCATTGCTTTCCTATGTACAGTACTAACAATAAAGGTTCAGAAAAAGAAATTTAAAAAAAAGTTCCTTTTGCAATTGCAACAAAAAGAATAAAGTACTTAGGAATGAACTTAACAAAGGATGTGAAGGACTTATATACAGAAAACTACAAAGCATTATTAAAAGAGATTGAAAAAGATACAATAAAAATGGAAAGATATCCTGTATTCATGGATTAGAAGAATCAGCATAGTTAAAATGTTCATATTATCCAAAGCAATACAGATGTAATGCAGTCCCCATCAAAACCCCAATGTCATTTTTTTAAAAGAAATAGAACAAAAAGAAAATCATTAGATTTATATGTAACCATGAGTGACCCTGAATAGCCAAAGCAATCCTTAGAAAAAAGAATGAAGCCTGAGGTATCACACTACCTGACTTCGAATTAAATGACAGGACAACAATAATCAAAACAGCATGGTACTACCATATATTGATGTCTTTCTCTCTCTCTGCCTCTCTCCCCTCCCCTCTTTCTAAAAATAATGAAACAAAATCTTAAAAAAAAAAACGAAAAAAACAGCATGGTATTGGCAGAAAAACAGACCACACAGACCAGTGGAACAGGATTGAGAGCCCAGAAATAAAACCACATGTATATGAACAAATGATTTTTGACAAAGGAGGCAAAAACACACAATGGAGAAGAACTTCACTAAGTGGTGCTAGGAAAATTGGAAAGCTACCTGCAAAAGAATGAAACGATTATAGTTTGTCCCCATGTATAAAAATTAATTCAGAATGGACCAAAGACCTAAATATACAGTCTAAAGCAATAAATTACATGGAAGAAAACATAGATACTAAACTCATGGACCTTGGTCTTAAAGAGAATTTGATATATTTGACCCTAAAGAAAGGGAAGTAAAGGGAAAAATAAATACATGGCACTACATCAAACTAAAAAGCTTCTGCACATAAAAGAAACCACCAACAAAACAAAAAGGCAATCAACCAAATGGTAGATGATATTTGTAAACAACAGCTCTGAGAACGGGTTACCATTCAAAGTATATCAAGAACTTACACAAGTCAACACCAAACAATCCATTTAAAAAATGGGTGAAGAACCTGAACAAACACTTACCCTAAGAAGACATGTGACTAGTGAAAAGATATATGAAAAGCTGCTCAGTTTCAGTAGCTACTAGGGAAATACAAATCAAAACTACAATGAAGTACCACCTCACACCTGCTAGAATAGCTGTTATCAATAAGACAGGTTGTAACAAGTGCTGGAGAGGTTGCTGAGAAAAAGGAACTCTCCTTCACTACTGATGGGAATGTAAGCTGGTACAACCACTATGGAAAACAGTATGGTAGTTCCTTATAAAATGAAGAGTTACCATATGACGCAGTGATTCCTCTTTTGGGTATCTACCTGAAAAACTTAAAAACATTTATCACAAACATACATATATGCACCTCTATGTTCATTACAGCACTGTTCACAATGGCCAAAACATGGAGACAACCAAAGTGTCTTTCAGTAGATGATGGATAAAGAAGGTGTGGTACATAATTGCTGTGGAGCACTACTCAGCCTTAAGAAAAGATGAAAGATTACAATTTGCAATAATATGGGTAGACCTTGAGAATATTATGTTAAGTGAAATAAGTTGTTTTTTGTTTTTTTTTTTTTAAGCTAAAAACCATGTGATTTCACTCATGTGTGGGATATAAAACTAAAACACATAGACACAGACAATAAACCGTATGGTGGCTATTAGGGGATAATGTGGGGAGGTAGTAAAGTTCTCCTTTACTGGGAAAGGGGGTCAGCTATATGGTGGTAGAAGATTTGATTTTGGTAGTGGTTACACATGCAATATACAGATCATGAATCATAGAAAGCTGCACTTGAAATCATTATATATGATCTTATTAACCAATGTCACCCCAATACATTTCACTTAAAAATAAATAAAAACACTGAAATCATACAAAGTATAGTCTCACAATATGGCAGAATAAAATTAGGAATCAGTAATGTTAGGAAACAGTGAAATTTGCAAATATGTGGAGATTAAGCAACACACTTAAATAAGCAATTAGTTAGAATAAAGCACAGGGGATATTAGAGAATATTTTGAGATGAGTGAAAATAAAATCACAGCTACCAAAACTTAGGAGTGTAATAAAAGCATTTTTTAGAGGAAAATTTATTCCTATAAACACATTAAAACGGAAGAAAGATCTCAAATTAATAACTTAATCTACCTTAAGAAACTAAGGGAGAAAAAACAACTAAAAGCAAGCAAGCAAGCAAAAGAAAGGAATAGGAAAAATGAAATAAAGAGTAGAAAAGCAACAGAGAAAGTCAATAAAACCAAATTTTTTGTGTGTGATTAACAAAATTTGCAAATCTTTTGCTAGATAGACAAGAAAAAGAGAGGACTCAACTTACGAAAATCAAGATGAAAGGAGGAATATTTCTAGTTATTTACAAAAATTGAAAAGATGACAAGAGACTGCTATGAACAATTTATGCCAAAAAATTAGATAACCTAGATAAAATGGAAAATTTCTAGAAAGACACAAATTACCAAAACTACTCGAGGAGAAATAGAAAGTCTGAGTAGACCCATAACGAGCAACAGATGAAATTAGTGATTTAAAATGAAAAAGAAGCTCCCACAAAAAAAAAAAAAAAAACCCAAATGCTTAAAGAATTAACACCAATCTTTCATAGATGCATCCAAACAATAAAAGAAGAAACACTCCTAATTAATTCTATGAGTCTAACATTGCCCTGATACCAAAACCAAAGAAATACCTCACAATAAAGGGACTTTTAGGAATCAAGGGACACAATTAACAAAATGGAAAGGTAACCTACAGAATGGTTAAAAATATTTGCTAATTATGTATCTGATAAGGTATTAATATCCACACCATGTAAAAAACTATAACTCAGCCCTGGCTGGTAGCACAGTGGATAAGGCGCCGGCCTGCGAACCCAAAAGTCGCAGGTTCAATTCCCCAACCAGGGCACATATCCAGGTTGCAAACCAGGTCTCCAGTCAGATCTGTGGCTGGAGGCAGGTGAAAGGCAACCATACACTGGTGTCTCTCTTCCTCTCTGCCTCTCTCCCCCTCTTTCTAAAAATAATGGAATAAAATCTTAAAAAAAAAAAAACACTATAACTCAACAACATAAACAATCAAAGAATTCAATTAAAAAGTAGGCTAAGGAGTTAAGTAGACCTTTCCCCAAAGATGACATACAGATGACCAACAAACACATGAAAAGATGCTCAACATCACCAATCATGAGAGAAATGCAAATCAAAGTCTATCACTTCTCACCCATTAGAATGACTAATGTCAAAAATAAAAGACAATAGCAAGTGTTGGTCAGTATGTAGAGACATTAGAACATGTGCACTATTGGAAAATTGTGAAAGGTACAGCCTCTAAGGAAAACAGTATGGGTTTCTTGAAATTTTTTTTTAATAAAGAGAACTACTATGAGATTCAGCAATTTCATTTCTGGGTATTTATCCCAAAAAATTGAAAGCAGAGTCTTGAGACGTTGGGACACCCATGTTCATAGTTGCATGATTCACAATAGCTAGGTAGTAGAAGCAATCCAAATGTCCATCACCTGATAAATGGATAAACAAAATATGGTATATACAATGGATTATTACTCAGCATTAAATAGATTGTATCCTACAACATATATGAACTTAAGGATATTACACTAAGTGAGATAAGCCAATCACAAGAAAGACATACTATGTAATTCCACTTAAGGTATCTAGTTAAATTCATAGAAACAGAAAGTAGAATTGTGCTTATCAGGAGCTAGTGGGGACAGGGGACCAAGAAGTTATTACTTAATCCTTATAGTAGAGTTTCAGCTTGTCACCGTGAAAAAATTCTGAATATCTGTTTCACAACATGTGCATATACATAACACTACTAAACTATACACTTAAAAATGGTTAAGATGGTAAATTTTATGTTACATGATTTTTACCAAAATAAAAATTACAAAAAGTAATTTTTGTAATTAAAAATTGCATTTTTTAATTTAAAAAAAGTAGTTTTTTCAAAGAAAAACAGAATTCTCTTAACACAGATGCAAAATTTCTCAAAAGGTATGAATAAGCCAAGTTCAGCAGTCTATAAGAAGTATTATACACCATGACCAACATGCAAAAATTAAATCAATAGTCATACACCATATTAATAGATTAAAGGGGTGAAAGACCACAAAGTCATCCCAACAGACAAATAAACCATTTGACAAAATCCAACACTCAACAAATTAGGAATAGAAGGAAACATCCTCAACCTGATAAAAGGCATTTACAAAAACCCACAGCGATCACCATAGTTAATGGTAAGAGACACTGAAAGCTTTTCCCCTCATATCAGGAACATGACAAGAATATCTTCTCACCATTCCCATTCAAAATACTGGAAGTTCTAGCTGGAGCAATTAGATAAGGAAAAGAAATTAAAAGCATGCAGACTGGAAAACTATTTTCAGATGACATGATCTTGTATATAGAAAAATTTTAGGAATACACAGAAAAACTATTACAGTTATTTAGCTTAATAGGAATGTTGGGTACAAGAATTAGGAATAAAGTTGGAATGACAACCCAAAAACGAAATTAAGTAATTCCATTTATAATAGCATCAAAAAGAATAAAATAGGAGTATGTGTAACAAAAATAGTACTGATACACTGAAAAGTACAAAATGTTTAGAAGGCCTAAATAAATGAGACATCCCATATTCATGAATTGGAAAACTTAATATGACAGTCCTATCCAAATTGCTCTTCAGATTCACCGAAAAACCTAACTTGGCATAAAAATAAACACACAATTCAGTGAAATAGAATTGAGAGTCAGAAATAAATCTATACATTTATGACGAATTTATTTTTGACATGGAACCAAGATTAAGGGGAAAGCATAGCACCATTCAACAGATGGTCCTGGAACAATTGAACATCTACATTAAAAAAATGAAGTTGGATTCCCTACCTCATGCTACATATAAAAGTTCGCTCAAAATAGATAAAATACCTAAATGTAATAGCTATAACAGTAACACTTTTAGAAGAAAACATAGGGATACATTTTCATGAGCTTGGAATTGGCACTGGATTTTTAGAAATAATACCTTCAGCACACACATCAAAAAAAAAATAAACATTTCTCCAAAATTAAAAAACTTCTACATCAAATAACACTATCAAGAAAGTGAAAAGAAAACCTATAGAATAGGAGAAAATATTTGTAAGTCACATATCTTGTAAGCCTTTAGTATCCCAAATTTAAAAAGAACTCTTACAAGTCAACCAAAAAAAATTAATTTTTATATTTTGAAGTGGGCAAAGGATTTATCATCTCCAAAGAAGCACATGGACAGATGCTAAATCTCATTAGTCATTAGGGCTATGCAAATCAAAATCACAGGGAGGTACCACTTCACATCCTCTAGGAAGACCATTATTTTTAAAAGGAAAATAATAAACGTTGGATAGAATATGGAGAAATTGGAACCCTATATCTTCCTGGTGGAAGGTAGGATGATGCAGCCAATGTGGACAAGTTTGGCAGTTCCTCAAAAATTTGAACATAGGGTTACCATATTACCCAACAATTCCACTTCTAAATATATACCCAATAGAATTGAAAACATAACACTCATACAAAATCTTTTACAGGAATGTTTATGACAGCATTATTTATAATAGCCAAAAAGTGAAAACCTCAAATGTCCATCACCTGATGAATATTGTAAACAAAATAAAACTGCCCATTGGAATATTATTCAGCTATAAACTAGAATGAAATACTGCTATATGCCATAACATGTACAACATGAATAAAGCTTGAAAGCATGCAAAGTGAAAGAAGCAGACACAAAAGGCCACATATTGTACAGTTCTATATCACATGTCCAAAATAGGCAAATCCAGTGAGATAGAAATTAGATTAGTGGATGTCCGGGCCCAGGGAAGAGAAGAATGAGTAGGCTTTGTCTGATGATGAAAATGTCCTGGAATTAGAATGGCAATGGTTGCATAGCCTGATGAAGATACTAAAAACTACTTCAGTGTATGCTTTCAAAGGTGACTTTTACAATATTTGAATTATATATCAAATTTTTTAAGTCAAAGTCAAGCTTTAGCTGGTGGAGATAGTAACCATACCATTCTGAAGATGAGAGAAAAACATTGCAAAGGGTTTGGGTTTAATAAGTAAACACAAAACACCTAAATATTATTATAAGAACTAGGAAGAAAATTTGAAAGAACTAGAATTTTTTATATTGTATCCTAGAACTGGAAGCCTGTCTAACTTGAAATATAGACCACTATCTCAGCTCAGATGTAGTCTTTAACTCTTAGAACAAAGGACTAAAAAGTACTCTAGAATAACCACATTACAGCACAGAGAAGCCCATTTTGAACCATTCCTCACTCAGCTGGCTCAAGTTGGAAGGAAAAGGTTAGAAGGCAAGGGGATTGTCTTGAAAGGGAAAGGTAGCATTCTCAAAATATAAATCTCTTTCCATAAATCATTTCTTCACATATACAGGTGCTTGAAATGGTGGTCCCTGCAGGGCAGCTCCAAAGGGCCTAGGCTACAGCATCCACTACAGCAGTCTCCCCATGACCCCCCTGCACGTGCTACATGTTTCGTTTCTCCATGTGTGTTATGAAATAAAATGGTAGGGTAGAGGCATGGCTCTTAGGGCCATCTCATTAGGGTTCTTCCTCCCATCCCATCATCTTCTACTGAACACTCTTAATTGTCATCGCCCCTCTTAAAAGTGTCAACTACTTTCCAGAGGTCTGTAGTGATTTTCAACCCATGTGCTGCAAGATTTTTTAAAACATGCAATATCTATTTAGTCAGCGGCACTGACCTTTAATCCCGTAGGTTGTCAAATGAAAAAATGATAACAGCCAACACAACAATAGCTGTCCTGTGTTTGTGAATGAAGATTATACCTTATTTTTGTGTATGTCACATTGGTAAAATTTTTTGGTATGCCGCAGATTTTAGTAACTAGTTTATATGTGCCATGAGATGAAAAGGTTAAAAACTGCTGCTGTAGAGCAATCCCAGGTATATCTAGATAGGAAATAAAAAGGGTTATTTCCCATAATTATAAAGTGTCTCTACAGAGAGAGAATGTGTAATTATTTTTATTTTCTTAGTACCTACAAATTAAATATTAAATTCCAGGTTGGAATTTTGTTAAGAGGTTGATACCAAACTTCATTGAATTATCAATTCCAGAGACAAGCTTCTTCCTACTTTCTAAACATCTTCTCAACTCTTCTAATATCTATAATTAATAATTCTGAAAGATTATTTTTCATAGTAATCTCTGCAGGCTCTTTCAACAAACAAATTTCTCTGCAGATGACCATACACTTGTAGGGTGTTAACTGTTTGGAGCAAGAGATAGGAAACCTTGGTGTGGTTGAGATGTGACCAGATAACGGATCTATGGGTTTGTTTATCCCTTTGTCATGCTGTTTAGAATGTCAGTCTTCCTCTTTGAAGTGAGTAGAGCATATTGGCCTGAGAGGTAACTTTTAACTTCTCTTTTAATGGATATATTACCATTTGAATTGTGACCGAGTTTGTCTTTGTTAGGAAATATATTTTCCTGGGAATACATCTGGCTAGAAAATACGTATTGACTGGATAGTTCTGCTTTTGACTTAGTGAATTTAAGAACATTTCCAAAATATGTACTTAATTTTCTTTTTCTTTTTTTTTTTTTAAGATTTTATTTCATTATTTTTAGAAAGAGGGGAAGGGAGAGAGGCAGAGAGGGAGAGAGACATCAATGTATGGTTGTCTTTCACCTTCCTCCAGCCACAGACCTGACTGGAGACCTGGTTTGCAACCTGGTTATGTGCCCTGGCTGGGGAATCGAACCTGCGTACTTAATTTTCTATGCATATAAGGAGAAGTAATGCTCTATAGCTTAAAAAGATCCAGTTGATAGTTTTTGTTTTATACTGATATTATCTAGGGTTTGTGGATGTGTTTCATAAATTGGTTCATATTTGTCATGTCTACAACCTCCTATCAATTCATTTTCAGTTTGGGTGCTCTTCTGGTTTGGTTCTTATATGTTAGTGATATTCAGCCGTAAAGAGTAAATTAGTAGTGCTGAGAGTGAAGAAAATCAAGGCACATAGAACATTGTTTTTCTTCCAGTAAAGTACTGCCACAGTTTGTCAGGCACTGGCTGGTTGTGTTTCTCCTCAACCAAGTCCTTTGTCCATGACTTAGTTGCTGGGACTCTTGTTGGTTAACTGGCCTCTCTGTATGGACCCTGAGGGCTCCATGGAGCCTCATTTGAAATCACTGCTCCATTTTAAAACATTTAAAAGTGATGAGACTTTTTAAAATGTCCCTAATGCTTTCAGAAGTGACATAACATAATAAAATATTTTTATGACCTTCCTTTACTTTAAACTCATGACATGGTCTTTCCCAAAATGGGTATACAGGTATGTAGATTATGTACCAAGATTTTCTTATCTCATACATGATAGTATATCCTTAAAGAATATCATGGATCTAAGAATTAGGAACGTTTTTACTCACAAGTAATAAAGAGCTGTATATTGAAATATTTTCAGAATATTTTGAAAATACACAAAATGATAGTGGAAATGACACCTGTCATTTCTTTATAAAACAAGGTACAATATTTTAATTAGTAACCTTTATTTCCTTTAGGGTTTAATGAAGAAATTCATTCGATGTTCTACACGTGTAACTGTAGGAACTATAAAGAAATTTCTAAGTTTAAAACTAAAACTTCCAAGTTCTTATGAGGTAAGTTAACCATCTAACATTGATCATTTTGATTATTCTGATGTGAAATGAAATTCTAACAAAAGAAGCAAAAATTAAATAAGAATACATGTGATTTAAATTTGTGGAAACTATTTTCGTGTTGAAAATTTAATTCTTAAAATGTAATATTTTATCTATGTAATTGTGTTTTTTAAACATTCTGACTAAAACATGATACTAATGCATTTAGTGTTTTATAATTAGAGGAGAGACTTAAATAACATTTTTTTAAAAATAAGTATCTCAGTTAAATGGATACCTTTTGTTTTTATTAATTGTTGCTTTTTTTTTATGCCAGCATGGTTTAGGGTGTTTTCTTGTTGTTTATTTTTCATCTGAGACCTTTGAGATCCATTTTTACCAATTCTTCATTGACTTCTTTAAAATGTAAAACAATGGCAAATGGGATTTTATAAATAAATATTCTTTTTTATTCTATGGTATATAATAATAGTACTGTTTATCATTAGGTAAAACCTAGTGTTTTAGTATTGCATCTGCATAAATGCAGTTTACCAATTCCTTTACAGGAGAGATAAGGTGCCCTGATGCTGATCAGCCCAATGTCCTTTATGTATCCCAATTCAAAGGATTTTTCCTATTTTTCAGTAATATTTACTGCCTGCTTGTCCCCCCACCACTTATTTTGCCACCCAAGATGTAGGACATGATTTAGTGAAATACCTGACAGTTTAAAATTCTGTAACAGCATTGCTTATGAATTTATAGATGAGATAAAATGAAATTACCTATTTTGCTCTTTTAAACATAAAATGATGTCTGAAAAACATTTTAAGGTTCATGTGAGATGCCATAAATAATAACAACTATATTTTAGCTAATAATTTGTCTAATACAATAATTTGTCTAATACTCATTTTAAGTTCAAAACTCTATTCTCTATCTAGTTATACGATTATTTAAAACCTATTTTTCTTCCCCCTTTCTGCCCTTTAAATTTAATTGTCAGTTTGCTCTTACTAGAGAACCAAAATGTTTTATATAATAAACAATTTAATTACGCTTAGTCATAGTTCTTATGGGGATCGTTTGATACCTGCAACACGAGAGCAAAAGTGAGCATTGCTAAGTACATCCTGTTTCTGAAGTTTCGTGCAAGGCAAGAAGAGGGTCTGTAAGTGCTCATGCAGTTACCATCCAAGCAGAGCAGAGGCCTGAGAGCCCAGGAGGCACCCTAGGCTAAGGGTACTTACCTGAAGTTCTCATAGGCATCAAAGGCCTCGTAAGTCACATCTACATTCATTCATTTGCCCTCTTTGAATCCAAACTAGTAAGAGGAAAGGAACTCCTTCAGATCTTGGGTTGGGAAGGTGAAAGGGTTCTGAGAGATGAATCTGTAAGGCAAAACTGCTGTAAGGACGTGTGAGGTTTCCATTTCTTCTCATTCAGTAAGAGGCATCACAGAAATATGTCTAAAATCTCAAAGGTGGCACAGAGACATGGACTAAGAAAATTTACATTGTTTTGCAAAATTGTGTGTATCATCTTGAGATACAGGTAGGTGGGATAAGACAGTGCTTCATGGTATTTACATCTGCTTTTAATAAAAAACAGTGTTCTTTTTTAAGTAAATGAATTATACTTTTGTCATAACTATATGAATATTTTTTGAAATGTGAAAAATCCTGTAAAATGCTTATACATTCAAAATTACTTATGTTAATGGGCCTGTAACTATTCTTTTTAAAGTTGGATGTGCTGTGCAATGGTGAAATTATGGGGAAGGATCATACTATGGAATTCATCTACATGACCAGATGGCGACTAAGAGGCGAAAATGTAAATTGCTTTTATATTTACTTATGTGTGTATTTAGTTATATGTTGTTACATTACTCAAATTTAACAGTATTACTTAGAAACTCAAAGAACCAACTAGCTTGGAAAAGTGAAAGAAATAGTTTCTTCTTACTGTTCCCAGCTACTCCATGATAATTAGGCCCAAGTACAAGACCAACATTTGTGTTAAATGTGGTTTTGTTATATGTGAGTTTAAAACCCCATTAAAATATATTCAGAGTTCTAGCCTCAAAACAGAGGAGATGGCACACATTTTATAAAAATCTTAATAAAATGGAAACATCTAACAAGTGAAGGAGGTGGTAAGAAGATTATGTTCTGCCCTGTCTAGTATGTTTAATGGTTGATAAGATATTTTTTGGTCATGGTAGAGAGAACAGATAGAATAGAATCTAGATAAAATTTTTCAGGTACCTGATTTATATTTCAAGTATAAAATTAGACCAAAGGATAAGTGCATTTGCAGTCATTTCTGATGCCAGATTAGATAAATGATTGTGCCTATGGGAGAAAGAATTACAAGGAAAAACCTAAGAAAATCAAAAAAACCTAAAAGGAGAATTTAATGTTTTGAACTCTGTTTTTGATTAGGGTTACACATCTTGACCTGTCACAAAAAACTCATGTTTTCAAGTCCAAACATTGTTGATTGGTAACACATTAACTCATGCTTGCTCTTGCGTTCACTTTGGCTAAAATTGCCTGTCAACAATGTGTTTATGAACAGGTGGATATTGTTTGCTATACAAGTTAACTCGTGTTGGCACTTGCATTCGTTTGTATATAAAGTTGCTGGTCAACAATGTGTTAATTAAAAGGTTCAAGTATATCTTATCTGAGTTATATGTAACATTGATACTAGAGAAATTTCAGAAGATAGGGATTATAAGGCTGGAATATATTGTAGTAATAATATTAACATAAATTCTCATCATAATCTGATTACATGAATAAATGTTAAGATTGACTAGAAGGTTAGACTTTAGCCCTTAAGATTTTATGGTGCTTAGGGTACATAATGTCATTATTTTTAAACTCTGTAATTTAACCTCTCTATAAACTAGATTTTATATTTTCTTATGAAAATATAAATTATAAAAGCAATCACAAAATTAAGAAGTGTAACCTGACACAAAGATAGCTAATAACAGTCAAATAAAATGAGGATTGCAATGTTACAGTGGTTCAAAAACATACTTATATTAAATGTAAACATCTGTGAAACTTCTACGAAACCTCAAAATATCTTTTTTGTGTGCCATTCAATGGGTAGGATATTTGGCTATTTTTTAAAAGTAATGTCTTGGTGTGATATAATAATAAATAAAGCACCTAGCTTTTTAGTCACAAGTTTTGTTTTGTTTTTTCTATTTGACTCTCACTTGGGTAAAGGCTTCCTTGTGAAGCTGAATGATCATGATCAAGAAGAAAAAATTATGTTCTTGTACTAGTCACCAACTAGTTCATATGCCCTTAAACTCATTAAACCTCTCTAAAGTTTTCTTTTTTTTTTTTTTTTTAAATCTAATTGTCTTTGTATCTGGTAAATTACAACTTGCCTTTATATGGCATTTCCTAGTTTTTAAATAATGGTATATACAACATCCTCATTTAATCTTTCCAACTAAAACATTTCAGACAGCAGGTACAGATTATGGAGACAGTCATTCTCTCTTACCCAGCAATGTTGGGGCCTAGATTTGTGATATTACACATAATATTAATATCTTGATACAGTTTTAGCTCTCTTTGATAGTTCTTTGGGCATTTCAGTATATACTTGGAGCCATCATTATGAATGGGTTTGCCTTAAGGTTGAAGAGATGTAAGGAGCCATCGCCACACTCTCTGTCCTTCTCAAGGTCACCACACTGCCAGTTATTTTAAGGTCAAAGCATGATAGAACTAATGCATTGAAATTGTTTTGAATAGATTATAAGTTAAGTCAGTCTTTTTTTGTTGTTGTTCTTTTTTTTGTTATGTGGCCTGGCTGGGAATCGAACCAACAACCTTAAGTCAGTCTTTGTTAGAGTTATGATTTTGATTACACATTTCTGAATAGTTTGAAGTCCTTAGTTGTTTAAGGCATATTTTAATAAAAGTTGGTTCAGAAATGGTTTAATATAAATGATTTTTCATTCATGTAAAAACTAAACCAATAGGGAAATTACCACATTTTATATTTAATGCAACAGTAAAGTAATATATTAGCCTAGTTTTTTTTTTCCAGCATGACAAATCTGTGTTTGTTTGTTCCCCTTCTCCAGCCTGTCTCTCCCTTAGTCTTCACAATCTCAGCTGTTCCAAGACTAGTACTGCCATTTTTCCAGTTTCTCAGATCAAAGCCCTGAAGTCAACCCTGATTCTTTATCTTTTATCCATCTTTAGCAAATATGGTGACATCTACACTATCCATGTAATACTATATAGTATACAAGATAATCAGAATCCTGTTATGTCTTCCTCTTCACTCCACCACTCTGATCCAGGCCACTACCAACCATCCTCCAGAATTTCTACCAAAGTCTCCTACCAGGGCCTCTGCTCCTGCTGCCACCTGTTTCCCCCTCCCATCTTCATCCAGTACAGTTAGAACATATTAGAACATGTTACCTCTCTGCGTTGAACTCTTCAAGAGCATACAGTAGCATGCGGACAAAAGCCAAAGTCCTTCTGGGACTGTAGATACAGACCCTACATGATTTTCCCCGGACACCTCTCTGATCTTACCCTTCTCTCTCCCTCTGGCTCCCTGCACTGCAGCCTCACAGGCCTCAGTGTTTTCTCTACTATGGCCAGGCTTGCCCTGACCTCCCCTGGTATCACCTCACTTGCTCCCTTCACCCCTTCACTCAAGGAATTTTGCTTCTACATCACCACCTCAGTGAGGCCCCTGACTTGGCTTAATATTACAATCCCCTCCCCCATTCTGGCATTCTTAATCCTCTTTTAAAAACATTTAATGAATTTATTGGGATTACCTTGGTTAATAAAATTGTATAGGTTTCAGGTGTACAGTTCTATAATACATCATCTGTATATTGTACTGTGTGTTCACACCCCAAGTCAAGTCTCCTTCCATTACCTTTTATCCCCTCTTTACCCTCTTCTACCTCTTCCCACCCTCGTTTCCCTCAGGTAATCACCACACTACTGTCTGTGTCTGTGAATTTGTTCTTTCCTTTGCTTAACCCTGTCACCATTTTCACCCAGTCCCTAACCCCCTCCCCTCTTAATCCTACGTCATGCCTTCCATGGCGTTTCAGACCATCTGACATGCTATGCCTCTCAGGCACTGTTTGTCCCCCAGTTAAAATGTAATCTGAGGGCAGGGGTCATACTGCTCACTGCTGAGTCTCAGCACTGCGAGCAGTCCCTAACAGATGTCCAAACAATACTTGAAGAGTAAATTGAATGAATTTTTTTCTTTTATAAGGTAATACTTATGCAAAATGTATCCTAAAGATTATTTCATTTATTTGAACCTCAATTTCCCAGTTGTTTTTGTTAGGCAAACTTTAAACTTTTGCATTTGTTCCAATTAATCATGAGTTATAATAATAGTAATTAATGAATTCTGACCATTGAAATGAATGGACAAATTAGCAATAAAACAATTATTTCTTGATTATACCCCTACTAGCAATCACATATCCTCTCATCTCTACCCTCCATTGCTAGCAAGATGCCAGGTGTCTGAAAGCTCTCAATACTCACACTCTGGCCTTGCTGACTGGCTCTGCCCACCTGTGGTTCTTTCACTTACTTTTAGTACACTTTTATTTAAACATTTACATCCATTTGGGATTTATTTACACACATATATTTCCAACCAGGCTAAGACTTTATCTTACTCTAGTTTTTTTTTGCCAGAAATATATATTGAATAATATATATATTCAATAATATATATATTTACCTCATTGTGTTGAGATATTACTATTGTATATGTATTTTACACATATTTGTCCACACACTAATGTGTGTGTATACATAAATATGTGCACTTATAGATATGTGTGTGTTTTCCTAGGCATTGTATTTTGTTGTTCTGAGTGGGTCTTATTTCTAGACCAACATTACACATTATATAGCTTTTATAAAAATCTGATCACATAGTACCTCTATCTAAAACTCCTAAATTGTCTATTTCATTTTAGATAAATTTGAATAAAGTCCAAACTAACTTACAAGGCAAATAGGTGGGCCTTCTAGATCGCTTTCTACTGTGTTTTAGTATCTCTTAGGGCAAAGCTGCTTCCTAATTCTCTTCAAAATTGTAGGGGGGTTGGTTCTCATTTTTTTTTCAGATGAGCTTGGGAATAGGATTGTGGTTGTCATTAAATTAAATTTCTAGGTTGATTTGGCTAGAATTGGCATCTTTGCAGTTTTTTATTCTATTCACCGTAGTGGGGTCTCTCCCCAGCCATTCTACATTCTTCTCTGTCTCTGAACACAGACGTTCCTGTTGGATGCCACCTCTGCCCCTCTCGGTCTTTTGCCTCAGAGAAGGCTACTTCACAGTCAGATCACCTCTATACCTTGGCCTGTTTATAGACCCCTAGGAAGATCCTCAGGGAACTAATTTTGCAGCCATTTCTCAAGACCACTACACAGCTCCTGTACCATAAAGCACCACACTTCTCCATTAGCCTGGGGCAGGTCCACGTCAAGCTCAGCCTATTTTCCATGCCTCTGCTCTTTCTGGATCCTTGGCATTTGTGATATTGTCTTATTATTATTGGTTCATCTTTTGCTTATTATTGAGATAAAATGTACCTAGAAAAAAACGGTGCTTGTCAATATGGGTACAAATCACCTTCAGATCTTGGTAAAATAAGATTCTGACTCAGTAGGTTGTGGGTGGGATGACCAAGAAGCTGCATTTTTACCAATCTCCTGGGGTTGTCAGTGCATCTGACCTTAGGACCACCCTTTGAGCAATAGGAGTTTAGATGTTAGCCATGTCCACTGGCTTCCACATGTATAAACTGAGAGTGCAGAATTACAAAATTAGATCTCAGTTTGGAAGAGACTTAATTGGCTATCCATGCAGTGTTCATCACATTTTTGAAACAACTGGAATTATATGTATTGTTCTGCAACAACTTTATCTCATTTGGTTATGTCTTGTGAAGAATCGGTAAAATTTAAAATAACTCTTTGTAACAAGTTGATAGCATTCTGTTTGTGTGGCTGTAGCATAATTTGATTAACACATCTCTGGTGGACATTTAGATGTTTTTCTTATTTTCTGACATTATAGGCAGCGAGATACAATTTCACTACATATATCTTTTTGTACATGTGCAAGTATATTCATTGGCTAGATTCCACATGTAGGTTTACAACAGAGTATGCATGTTTTAAATTTTGATAGGTACTAACAGATTATCTTCTAAAATAAAAGGTTTTAGCAGTTTATAATCACATCAATAATGGATGAAAGCACCCATCTCCTGATAGTCTCACCAGCACTGCGTATTACCAGTTTTGTATTTCTTCTGTGATGTTTCTTTTCATAGCCATCACTGGGTTACTTTTTTTTGTGTTTCTCTTTTATTAACTTCTGGGGGCTCTTTATATATTCTGGGTATTAAATCTTTTATTATATATATTACAGCTATTTCTTCCCACTTGTGGCCTGCTTCTTAGTTTTGCCTCAGTTTTTTATCTTTAAAATTTAGGAAACACTATCTTAAATTTTTTGTAGGAATTAATGAGATATTATAAAGTACTTAGCAGTGTACCTGGTATAAAAAATGTTATTAATAGCTTATGTATATTAGTTTTTATTATTATTATAATTCCTCTTACACTTAGTCTTACCCAAGAGTCTACTATTAAAATCTCTTTCAAGACTTAGTTTTCATCATGAACTCATGTTCCTCTTGCTCATCTCTTCTTGGGTGGGTTCCATGCACTCTCGGTACAGCTCCTCTTCCCAGATGATCTGGTCAGTTTTATCTTACAGCAGCCCTGCCAGTCCACACCTCAAGTTGCTGCACCACATTTGTCTTGCTTTGCTTTATTTGATTAGCAAGCAGTTTCAGGAAAAGCAAACATCTATCTTGACTGATACCAAAGAGATTAATGGGGGAAAAATGGTGAAATTGTCTCTTTCCACCTTAACTCTCTACACTCACTAAATGCTGCGTGGGACTTGCATGGTTAGGCCAAGTGTGACAGGCAGAGCTTGGGGACTCTCCAGAGAAAGGGGAAAGTTGCCAAGGAGAGCAGTGCTGGCCGTGTGCTATGGCATGTTGATGAGCCCTGCACAGAAATGCGAGGACTAACTTTTAGGGGGACTATTACTGAAGTCTTTGGGGAAATGAAAAATTTCTCAAATTTTCTTGAAAAGGCTGCCCGTATGTTTGTTTCAATTATTGCTTACTTAAGTATTCTTTCAAAGTATATCTTTTTAAAAGCTTCTCTGGAATGTTAGATTTATCCTGATTTACACCTTCATTTTTATATATATTTTCCCATTTGAAAGAGGTAGGCAATGTTAAATTCCCATATGCATAATTATGTTAGCATAATATTGAGAAATCAATATTCGGGAATGATTTTTTAATATGAAAGGTTAAGCTGCTAAAAGCAAGTTTACACATGAAATAATGCAATAGTTTTAAAATATGTTCATTCATTGATTTACTCATTTTTTTTGAGTGCTGCTGTGTGCCAGCCAGTTCTGGGCCTTAACTATTGAGACGGCAAATGTAAATAAAATACAGACTCAAGGAGCTTACAGTCTGACGCTGTTAAAATATATATGGAGACTAAGAATCTACTCTGACTAATATAAAGAACCAAACCTACAACAGAAAATGGATCCCTTACAGGTTGAGGCAAATTTCATCCCGTGTCAGAGTTCTGATACCCTTAAACAATGATACTTTCAGGAGGCAGTGGAAGAGGAGATCTAGAACAGATGACTCACAGGAAAGGATGGAGGAAATAGGGTGCCCCTTCGGCATTGAAGAGGTGAGAGTTTTCCCAGGAGTTAGTATTTGAAGAGGATGTGGAAAGGATGGGCTACCATTTGGGTAAAATATTTGTAGAATATTAGCAAAACTCTTAGATACTAAAATTACTTGGAGCTAAATTTTACCAGTCAGTAAGTTATTAAAATCAATTAAAAAACAAAAACAACCACCATATTTTGGAAAGTGTTTACTTAAAACTAATCATGTTGGCTCATGTTTGACGTTAAAATATTTTAAATAATCAGTTTTAAATATGTATCCAGTTGTGGATGCCTCTTATCTGATGAGTTCATCTCCTCCGCAGTTTCGGTGTCTGAACTGCTCAGCTTCGCAAGTCTGCCCTCAGGATGGCCCTTTGTATCAGGTAAGAGGCACTCACGACTGCATATGACCCCAACGATGCCGCCACATGGGGACTGCTTGCACCCCAAACTCATGTCGCTTTGTGAAACAAACACTTAACTTGAAAAGCAGTGTTGTAGCTCAAGTAAGTCCCCAGAGTTTTCCATTATTTTAGTTTCCTTGAAATAGCTACTTAATTTTACTCAACTAAAAATGAAATTATAAATGTTAAGGCCATTGTTTATGAGTTAGGAATTTTTAATAATTACCAATTTTACCTCTTGAGAAATCTCTGCTCCTTACTTAGTACTTCTTTGGGTGTTTTTTTTAATTACCCACAAGTGAAAAATAAAATGTCAGATGAGGTGAAGCTGAATAATGGCAGCAGCAAAATGTAACTGTGAACTTGCTTCCTAGGCCCAGCCCTAGGTTACCTCTTCTAACACAGAATGACAGTGACCAAATTTAGTAGCACACCAAGAAAAACTTCCTAAGATTCATGTTTAAAGTTTTCTCATAAAAATACCTTATAAATTTGGAAAATAGAAGGGACTAAGGGTAGTATAGTAAGAATTACTGTACATAGATGATCTATGGTCAGCCTTAATCCGTTGATTAATCGCAACATTTCTTTAAAATCCCCGTTGTTTAGGATATTACTCAGCCATAAGGACAAAATATTACCATTTACAACAGTATGGATGGACCTAGAGAGTATTATGCTAAGTGCAATCAGTCAGTCAGAGAAAAACAAAACCATAGGATTTCACATATGTGTAGGATCTAAAGACCAATGTAAATGAACAAACAAAATCGAAACAGACTCATAGACACAGAGACCAAATTAGTGGTTGCCAGAAGGAAGGGGGTTTAGGAGACTGGGTGTAGAGGTGAAGGGATTAAGAAGTATAAATTGGTAGTTACAGTATAGTCACAGGGATATAAAGTACAGTATAGGGAATATAGTTGATAATCTTGTAATAACTATGTATGGTGCCAGGTGTGTACTGGAAATGTTGAGGGAACACTTTGTAAAGTATATGAATGTCTAACCACTGTGCTATACACCTGAAACTAATAAAATATTGAATAGAAATTATAATTGAAAAAAATTCAAAGAACAAAAACGAAGTAATTCTTACTTCATGGTCATACACTTGAATTTGTACTAAAATTATGTTCAAAATTGGGAGGGCAAGAGGAAATATTTGGGGGTTTTATTCTAAATATAAACTTTTTGAAAACTGAGTTCATAATAACATTGGGTTAGGGCATTCATATTTATTTTGGAAATATAAAAATAGAACAACTTCCTTGAAGTCCACTTTCCTATGTGGCAGGATTTAGCGAAAGGGCTTTTACAATGTGGATGAGGTCCCGAAAGTATCTAGCCAATGCGTCGATATAATTAACACAGTTTGCGCTCAATACTTTCGGGACAGACGGTCGGCGCTGTTTGAGTCAGCAGTTACTCTTCTAGGAACTAACCTGAGGGCGGTGGGTAAGGTAGGGTGCAGGGACTAGACCATAAATCATTGGGGAAAGATCAATTTGTAATGGCAAAAAAGGGGGAAAAAGAATAAAGTGAAATGTTTATCAAAATAGATTTGTCGATAACTTAGAATTCATTTATGTAAAAGCATTATGCACAGCCTTTACAGTGATATTAAGTAGTATAGAAATAAATCTATGGAATTTTTAAATGGACAAAATTATTTACCAAACAATGTATGTAGTATATATTTTAGTTTTGAAAAATAAATAAGTGCATAGACAAAAACATTTGAAAGACATAAACTAGAATGATTATGGTGGTTCTTTTTGGATGGGAGCATTTAAATGACGTTCCTTTTTTGTCTTTTTTTTTTTTTTTTTTTTTGGTGCTTTTCTGTGTTCTCCAAATCTACAATAAAGCCAAAGTTATTCTTATAATCAAGAACTTGTTTTTTAAGAAAAACAGTACATCAAAGTTAATTGTAGGATTTTTAACTTCTTGTTTGAAATATATTCTCTGGAAATATCTATTCTTTATTTTAGTACCTCATGAGGCAGAGCACTAGCAAGTCTATGAAATGTAGGTTCTGTTAGTGCGGTCACTTAGCCAACACGAGGAGGAGTGATATGCGTATTTCCTTATAGTAAGAAAACAAGCTGAAACACAGAGAGAACTTAAATGTCATCTCAATTCCCAATATTGTAACACATCTCAATAAAATTAAACTTCATGTGTTGCCATAGAACAAACACAGTGCTTACTTGGAGGGGAAAATAACCATTTGGGGCCAAAAACTGAGAAAACCTCAACCACTTAACCAAGCCATTTTGTTGTACTTCCCTGTCTACCTTCATGCTAGTAAAATGAGCAACTCAGTGTTTGCAGAAAGTGTGCAGATTTAGCAGTTAGGAGTGGAAAGCCAAGGTAGAAGAATTCTTGTCATGAAGGATGAAGGGCGAGCGGTGAGCAGGGCTGTGGTGGAACGGGAAGCAGTGAGTCAGGGTTGAATGTATAGGCCGCAGCCCCCAAAGCTGGCTGAGCTGCAGAAAACCCAGTGAGTCACAAAATGCAGGTCCCTGCCCCACCACAGCTACTCTGATTCCAGGGGAACAAAATAAAGTTTAAAATATAAATAAGCGAACCCAATTCAGACCAAAATCAATTTAGACCCTGGAAATCCTGAGAGACTGTGCCTTTTACTCCAGCCGCTGAAAAATTGGGGGTGGTATCACCTATTTCTTCAGCTGGCAAGAGCGAGTCCTAGGAGTTCTCATTCCCATCCTCCAGTCCCATCCTGGGCTGGTGGTAAAAGATTCCAACACTGAGTTTTCTCAGTATGTAACATGCTATGATAAGTATTAAAGTGCTCATTTTCAGGATTATAGGATCTCAATCTATATCTTTCATTCATGTGAAGAAAAATGATTCTCTGTCCTGGATTTTTGCATTCACCTACATTGAGATGAAGGGCAAACAGTCAATGGCCATTTCATCCCTTTCTTGATTTGATAGAAGTGGCTCCTCAAATCTTCATTTTAAAAGGAGGCATCTGCAGCTTTAGGGAAAGAAAAACCATTGGTTCTCCAGACCCTTTCTGACTTGGGTTCTATACATGTGATAAAACAGAGGGTAAAAACAGATGCAGAATTAGCAGTGTAGCATGTACCATTTATCTACAGGAAGCCGTTTCCTCTAATACCATATGTTAATGTGTGATATTTCTTCAACATAGAGCAACATGAAGGACAGTCTGAACCATTCAATTATACATGAATCAAAGCCAAATATTTAATAGTATCAACTGATTATTGAAAAGAGACAGTAAACCTAAAGATTTCATGCAACATTAGCTACTTGTTTTTCTGAAAAGAAAGCAAGTGTCAAAAATGACTAAAAAGAAATAGACTCACAGGAGGAGGTGTCTTTGTTAATCTGTGACCCAGTAGGCCCTCACAAGTAGCAGCTCTGTTGGAATCCAACCTGCAGACCTATCTAGTTCAGCCCCACAAGGGTAAAGATGGAATACCTCTAAGGAGGGCACTATAGCGTTGAGTTCTCCGCAGACTCTGCCTCTCCCTAAGTGGTACATCGGTACTATTCTATGTATGCAACCAGTGTGACATCTGTAGGCCTTTGAACCTGACCTTTGTTGTATCCAATAGAAAACTTGACTGATTCTAGAAAAGTAGTGGCAATTTTAAAAACGTAGTTTTCATAGATACAAACAACAGAATGGTGGTTACCAAAGGGGAAGTGAGGTGGGGGAGGCAAATTTGGTAAAGGAGGTCAAAATGTATGGTAAGGGAAGGAAACTAGACTTTGGGTGGTAAGCAAGCAATAGAGTATACAGTAGTCAGTTATAATGTTGTGCACCTGAAATTTACATAATGTTATTAACCAGTGTTACACTAATAAATTTAATTAAAAATAGAGTTTTACTGTCACCTTGTCATAATCACTAGTAACAGCAAATACTGGAAATTATAACCCTATTCTTAAAATACTTTGTATATAATCTATATTGTTTTTATATGAACACAGTCTTACTCATCATCTGTTTTTATTTTATAGTCATATCCCATGGTATTGCAGTATCGACCAAGAATTGATTTTGGTTAGACCAAGGGGCCTAGATCCCACTGAAACGAATCCTGCACTATTTACTCATGGACAGATTGCACAGTGAACGGTGTGTGGACTGGAGGGACACAACCAGATTTTCAGCATGCAAATAAGGCCATTATCCGTCTCTAAATTGTCAGTCGCATTTCTGTTACTTCTATTAAGAGCAAACCAAGTGCCATTCTGCTACTGAACCATCTGCATAAGTTACCTGTGCCGTCTCTCAGTGTACAAGTCGTGGTTGAGGTCAGTTAGACGTGCGCCATGATGCAGCCCTCTGAATGTTTTGCTTGCCTGTTCCAAGACTGTCCTAATGTTTGATTACACTAGTAATATGGCTTAATCTTTGTGGTGTTGGCAATTTTCACATACTTGCTACTTTATTAATTCTTGTTTAAATAGCGTATTGTATTAAGAAACTAATAATTATTGTATCTTGAAATTATTTTGTACGGGAAATACATTTAGAAAAGTCATTTTTGAGCCACTGTCCTGTTCTCGGTAAGATTTTTGTGCGCAAAATAGCTCATCTTTGGGGAAGAATTCCAATTATTCTTTGAGCACATTGTAATTGTAGGCATTTTAAGTCACCTGTCTGTGTAGACTACCAATTGTACAAGGAGGGTATGTTAGCCCTTTAGTAGAAAATATACATGATTCTTAGAGAACTGCAGTTAGATCTACAACCATTCAAAATGTTGGCAGCTCATCACATTTACTTCTAAGAAAATTCATGTGTGAGTAAGGTTACTCTCCTTTCATAATGCCTTATGACCAGTGGGTGCTGCTTCATGAACATCTTTGTATAGCCCATTTTACAGATGCATTATATTGTTGCTCTCATTTTTGGCCTTAGGTATGTGTCACTGTGGCATGTAGAGGGTTATGATGATTTTAAATATTAGGATCTTTAGAGCAGATAACATTAGCTATTTTATGGATCTCAAAAGTCTCAAAGCAATTGTAGATTAAAACTGTTAGTTACCTATCACATTTCCAAAACATTTGCATAAAATAGAATACAGTATAGTAAATATGCTAACCAAAATTAATAGTCTGAGGATATTTCACTTTAGATCCTGTAGCAATTGGGAAAATGGGATTACTGTTTTATAGCTAAATTCATTAAGGTCAGAGCTGTGATAATGTCTTTGATTTTGCAGTTTAAATCTCCCATTCATTTTGAGATTAGGATGCAAGTCAAAGTCTTGTTACCTTGAATTATATGAAGGATTCCATTTTAAACTTTTTAAAATTTATAGTTGTTTTCAAAAACTTCTTTGGAAATTGTTTAATTGCTTAAAAACAAGTTAACCTCTGACATTTAGGAAAAAGTCTTGAAAGGTAGGAAAAAATACTCGCTTTAGAAGTCTGACATGAGCACAATCTGAGTGTTGCATACGTAGTTTTGACTGAATACATGGTAGCTGTGCTGCACTTCCCTGTAAATGTACCGCAAAGCAATGCCTTCTGACTCTCAAAATGTTTCTTATAAATAAAACATTGTACAGATCTAAGAAACACGTGCAAAATACAGCTCAATCCTGATGCATTTCACAGTATAAAAGGCTGAAATACCATAATTCTTTTTTCCATATATCTTTTTTTCAAGTCAAAAAGTCTACATTAAATTTCCTGTTGTTTTTGCTCTGGCTTCTGTGGAAAAGATTATGGCAATTTCATTGTGTTTGTACTTAGAAGGGCTCAAAGCAAAATTTAAAAGGCAGAATTTTTGTTAAAATTTTTCAAAAATGTTGGGACAGACCATTACCATCACACTCAACTAAAAACTGAATTTACTTTTTAGCTATAGACATTATTTTATGTTGTGAGATCTAATTGCCTACATCCTTAAGAATTTTTTTAATTTATTACAAATGTGTGACATCTAAGTGACTAAAATAATGTTTTACATACAGAAGTTAATTTTAATTGACTTAATGCAAATTGCATTGAGAGTGCAGTTTTAAAACCACCAGTGAGACTGGGATGTTTTGGGGCCCTTAGCTAAAACATGCAACCTTAAGTGAGTTTTAGATATGCAGTCTCTTGAGATTTGTCCTGTTGCTTCATCATAGCTAATTTCACTATTGTCCAAGGAAATATATAGGATGCAATTATGAAATTTAGAATAGCTTGTGTATTAACATTTTTACTGAAATGCAATGGAATATGTGCCAAAACATGTAAAAACCTGACATAAAGGACACCAGTTGTCATTTGGGGCAAGGCACACATTTTATGATGGTCCTGAGTAATACAGTATTGCTACTAGAACCACAGACTTCTTCAACTCTTTTGGTATATTCAACCATGGGACCTCTTTCATATCTGATTATACACTAAATCCCCAGTTAATTATCCCCCTGTTAGGTTATGGAATTTGCAAGAAACCAGGTATAGTAGAAAAAATATCCAGACAACTTTTACAGTTAGTTTTATAAACTTAGGGTGCTAGTAAAACAAACTCTTTATATAAATAACCTATAGGCATCATCATCTGAATCTGCAAAATTGGAGAAGAAATAAAACTAAGTTTTTCTTTAATCTGTTGTTTCTTAAGAAACTGAAGGACCTTCATTTCCATAAAAGATTTTGTAACCTGTTTTCTCTGCCTTAGATATTATATTAGTAAAAGGGTCAAGGAACCTTGGATATAGAAGTCTGTTGCTTATAGACATCACTTTAACTGAAGTAATCACAGTTAATAGAAAAATCAGAATATAGCCTTTTCTCTAGACTAACAAAATGCTTTCACGTAGTACAATAAAATAAACTAAAAGGCTCATTGATGAGGTGATATTGGCCCATTCAATCTGGGGTAGAGCTACCTTGGGTGATATCATTTTTATTTACTTTTTTAGAAAAGTATGTTATTTCATTATTCATTGAAAATGTGTCCCATACCAATATGCCACATTTTATAAATGTAATGAGTTTGCTCAATTATATTATACTCAGATATAATTAAATGTAAGTGATTCTTTAAGAGAGTTTATTATAAACTGTTTGGCTTTATTGAAATATTTCAGAGAAAGTGCCTCATTGCACCTGTGTATTTCTGTGTCAGATTTACTGCATACATTGAGTTATCTGTCCTGTCTCCTATGAGTGATTTCATATCGAAATAGGCACTTACTTGTAAGTAATCACTTTTTAAAAGATTTTCGTAAGGAAATACGTATCACCAAAGACACTTGACTAATTAATAACATGTTGGAGAGACTGTCTTAACAGTTTGAGATTGGAAATTTTCAGATTGCAATTTAATTTTATATTAGGCAGTAACCTTGAGTAATTGCTAAGACAGCACCAAAGAAAGGCGTTAAATTGAATTTTTATGGTGAGATTAATCAAATGCAGGTTTTTCTTACAATTAGCAGAATGCACTTTCTTTCAAATATGCTTCTTGCTTTTCCAGCACTACCTGACAGATCTTAGGACATCCTCAAAGGAGAGAAAGAGATAGACACAGTAGACAGCCTTTCTCCAGGTAAAAAAAAAAAAAAACAGGAGAAGGACATATTTTGAAAATTGAAATGCAGATTGTAAATTCTAATTGGAGAAGCTTCTCATTCCATGGAGACAATAGAAACAAATATTACTTTTATTTGGTTCCTGGGTTCTCGATAATATGAGAAATTTTATTAAAGACAGACTTTGGTAGAAGTGCTGACATGCTTACTTGTGTAGATAATAGAAGATTCTATTGGACTCACATAAATGCTTTTCCTGTATTCAAAAGCAAAGTTTTCATACAGGCCTGTTTTAAGTCCCTGTCCAATTTCTCAGTGATGACTTTATGGCTACTAGCTTTCAGCCATACAGCCAGCTCCGGCAAAAAGGAGCCTCAGATCGGGAGCCATCATAAACCTAGTTAGGCACGCTCCTTCACCGTTCCCCTTGGGAGCCAGTGCACGGGCCACCTTCAGGCTCGCACCATGAAGTCTTTCAGGTGGACCGCTGAGTAAACCTCCTTGGAGAGGATAAAAATGGATGCACTCTGTTACCCACTGTGGTTTATCATGAGTTTTCCAGCAGGCTAAGTAAGCTTACACATTAAGCTGTTGGTTGTAGGAGAAATGCAAAAATGCATGAGCTTGCCATAACTTTCATTTTGTGGATTAGAAACACAAAAATGTGAAATGCTATTATTATTTTAAGATGCATACCTACAATAAGGAACATAGCATGTCTGCCACATCTGACTTATGACTGAAAAACATTAAAAATACTAGAAACTCTGAGATCCTTTGAAAGCACAAAATAACCAACTAATTCTGGATTTACTTGATATATCTAGTTCAGTGGTATTTTAATGAAAAAAATCAGAAAAAGTTCATTAAAATGTACTTAAATACACATTACAAGGTTTTCAGGGTTTTTTTCTTACCACAATGGCATTTTCCCAACTAGTTAAAAGTGATTCTCTTTCTAGTATAACATAGTTTTTACAAATAGTGGGTTTATTTGTTATTCTTACTATGCTTTCAAACAATTAAAATGCCGAAGCACTTCCTTTTTAGAACATTATATAATTAAAAATAATTTAATTTTAAATGTGTATTAAAATGTGTCTCTATACCTGTTATGCCCCTTTTTCTAGGACCCAATACTGAGACATTGTTCGGGAATGCTTTTTAGTTTCAACTATCTTTAACCCTAGATTTGAGTGAAACTGATGTATGTTAAATACTGGGGCTAGTTTTCTTCTGCCCTTCGGAGCTTCGTGGAATAGGAAACTAATCTAACACCAATGAAGATGACATGTTTCTGGGCTATGTAGAGCTAGTAAACAGGTTATTTATCCATAGACTTCTCGTCAGTCCACTGGAGCAGGAGTTTTACACATTAGAAATGTTACGGGATCAGCCTAATATTATTTGGGGTCATTTTTCTTTTGCTGTATTTTTTAGAATGGGGCTGGGGCCTAAGTGTCCTTATGAACTGTGGTCATGACAAGAGCCTGTGAGGGGGCACCCACGTCCTGCGCATCCCTGCACCAGGCGACTCAGCGGCGAGCACCCATTTTTAATCGAGTTAGCCCTCGTGTCAAGCAGAGCCACCATAGACTATAGTGTACAGTTGTGTGGCTAATTTTCCTTTGAAACATAAAATATTTTAAGCTTTTTTTGTCAAAAGTGGTAACATCTTAATACAAATAAAAACCTTTTTGTGGTTGTAAGATTTCGCTTATAAATCATTCAAATTGAAGTGAAAGATTACCAGGTCATTGTTAATGACTTAGTCTATTAAGAATATATGTATTTTTGTAAAGGAAAAGTACTTGTAGATATTTAATCAGTACAAGATATATGTCTGATTTGCAGAAATAAAATGCTGCTTAGAGATTCTCTTTAAATATTTTTTATTTTTGTGCTCAAATGTATTTTCTGTTGATCTATGGAATGTTCTGTACAATCTGTCTGGTCGTACTGTTGGGCTAGATACTTCTGTTTTTTAAAAATCTGGACTTAGCCAAGTATACTTGACCATGTTAAAAATAGTATCTTTGTTATTAAAAACTTGATTGCGTAATTATCGTCTCCCATCCTTAATATTAGTAGTTGTAGACTGTCATCTCCATTTTAAAATCTTAAGTATTACCCTAGAAAACTCTATTGAAATTTGTTGAGTCTTTGAGATTATAAACCTGTTCTCAAGAGTTTGAGCTGTTTAATATGGCAGCCTGCCCCTCAAATAATACTTGGGAGTGTACACACACTACACTTTAGAGCAATTTTTTATTTTGCTAGATTCATTATATCCAAATAAACTTTTGATATAATTGGGTATCAAAGAAAGGCCCAAGAGGATGGAAAGACTGTTTTCCTGAGCCAGTTAGATGGCAACTTTCTTTATATCAGTACCTTCCTGCGTACTTGCCTTGGGAATTCTTAGGTCAGCTAAAGTAAGACTTCCAAGTTAGGTGGGTTGCAGTGATTCACATCTCTTCCTGTTTCTTTGATGCCTGAGTTTTGCCTTATGTGAATGATGCTAGCCTGTCCAGACTTTCTCCCCTGCTGTAACACTCAGCACTTTTTTTTTTAAGATTCTATTTATTATTTTTCAGAGAGAGGGTAAGAGAGAGAGGAAGAGAGGGAGAGAAACACCAATGTATGGTTGCCTTTCACCTGCCTCCAGCTACAGAACTGGCTAGAGATCTGGCTTGCAACCTAGTTATGTTGCCCTGGCTGGGAATCGAACCAGCAACCTCTGGGTTCTCAGGCCAGTGCCTTATCCACTGTGCCACCAGCCAGGTCAGCACTTTCATCACAGCCACAGGGACTGTTTGTTCCTCCTCCCATTAGAGAGGAATATGAGCTTTGAGAGGAATATGAGCAGTGTAGTCTATCTCTACCTTCACCCAACACATTTGCATAGTAACTGGCATCCATAAAACTGTAATGAAAAGCCCTATTTCAGAAAGCAGAGGCAACGCTGACAATTGACTCCAGCAAGTCTCCTAGCGTCATTCCTCTTCTCAAATGCACATCCATCATATTGCGTTAGGGGCCCACCCGGATGGCCTCATTTGAAGGCCTTAGCTCAAATACAAGTCACGTGATAAGATAGGAGGGAGTTACTGCTCTTGGGAGGACAGTATTCGGTTCCTAACAGCCATGTGCTGCCCCATAGACCTGGGTTCCAGAGCAGGGTTATCCTATTGTGTAACTTTGGGCAATTAACCTGGTTGAGTCTTGTGTCCTCATTGGTGGAAGAGGAACAATAACAACTTACCCAGAAGTGTGCAGGGAAGGAGATGCCACAGAAAGTGCTGAGTGATGCTGGGGGAGACAGTAAAAGACAGTGCACTTGTTTCCCGTCTCTGCCCAATTGCAACCCCACATTACATTGTTCTCCCATTTGCTGTGAGCTAAAATACTACCAAATAATTCACGTTTTGCTTTCCAAGAGCTATACCATTCACATGGTAGCTCATAAAACTCATTCCCGCTGAATGTGCTAATACAGAAAGACCCTGCACAGTCTAGCACATAGTAGGCACTTGACAAGACCCCTCCCTTTCCCTCACACCCACTTAATCATCAGAACACATCTCTGAGGTTGGCATTCTTAGCTCAACTTGAATGAGGTAAAAGTGAATCTAAATAACTTGCCACCACCTGAGATATATTTGGACCTCCAGCACAGCCCATTCCTTTTCTAAGAGAATTTCGTTCTCAGAGGTACTGGCTCCCTCTACAGCTGCGAGCTCTAGAAAAGACTCTGCTCAGGTCCTCCTGGGCTCCCCTGGCCCCTCCAGTCTGGGTCACTTGGAGGATAAACACTTGGCAGCCAGTGTGTGCCTCAGATGACACAGCACGTATGTTATTCCTATAGCCAACACAGTGTTGAGCCCCCACTGTATACCAGACACCGTGCTAGGCTCTGGGGATACGCTGAGTGAGGCAAACAGCCTACCCTTATGGTAATGGAGCTTCCAGAATAGGGGAGGACTGAACGCAACATACAACACTTGCATATTCTGAAGACAATTCATTCTATGAGAAAGCATTGGAAGTCCAGACCTTCCTGAGAAAATGACGTTTCAGCAGAGACATGAAAGAAGCGGGAGGGAGCCTGGCAGAGAGCAATGGAAAGAGCCCTGAGGAAGAGGGGGAGCAGTTGGGGCGCAGGAGCTGCCACCTGCAGGAAGCCAGGGCGGGGCAGGGCGGTGCCCAGGGCAGCAACAGGAGCTGCCCGGGGGGAGGATTCTGGAGGGGCCGCCTGGGCCCTGCATCACAGGCCCTCTCAGAGCCTATATACAAGCTTGTATTTTATTCTGAGCCCAATCGAACGCCTGTCATCAGGGCGTTGGTGTCATCCCATTATATTTTTTAATTACCTCTCTGGAGTTTGTGGAGAGTAGATTGTAAAGGGCTAAGACCTAACTAGGAAGGGGAACAGGTTACAAGCCAGCAGCAGATCAGCTCAAAATACGGGGTCCCAGACCAGGGTCTCTGGTACTGCAGACAAGCCTAGACAGCCACAGAAAAGCAGGGTTCTTTGCACACATCCTCCCCGCCCCAGTCACAATGAGCCTGCACTCGGGGTAACCCCAGTTTCCAGGGTGCGGGGGAACCCTCAACAGGGGTGAGGGATTCAGACTGAAAGGTGGACAGAGGCGTCGGAACTGGAGAGGAGCAGCCACACTGAGCCCCTACCCGTTACTGAGACAGCCCAGGGGGTGGCCGGGCAGAGGGACCGAGGTGGGAGAAGGGCCCCTGAAAAGCCTTCTGCACAAGTCGCGGCCAGGGCCGGCCAACCAGGGCTCCCCACAGAGCCGCTGCCCTGCTGGTTGGCGCCCCAGCCTGCGGGAGAGGCCGCTGCAGTCCCTGCTCCGGATGCCTGCGGAGCCGCCAGCTCCCCGCAGCCCCCCAGGCGGCTCCACACAGCCCTGTCCTACCGCAGGTCCCCGGAGCCAGACAGGCCCGATCCGGCTCGGGGTCCTTTCGCGAAAGGCGGACACATGACACAGGCTCCGCTCCGCCGTGAGCGAGACCCTAACGTAAATGTGACACTGTACTAGCAGAACTCGCAAGATGTAATTAAAACCCCTCCTTATTTAATTTGTGCCTCTCATAGCCTCCTTCCGCTGGCTGAAAATGTCAGGAGTCCTGGGACTTGTTCAGCACAAGACACGGTCTCCATTCAGAAATTGGAAATTTCACTTCAGTATATGAGTATTAATCCACGTTCCAATCGTCATTGCAAGGTTACCCTTCTCCCCTGCTCCTAACTAGGGCGTGAGGAAGGGTCACCTTCCTCCCTGAAATGGAGGGGGATCGTTTCCCACCCTCCTCTCCCTTCCCTGGTTTGGCGCGAGGTCGGGGAAGAGGGGACACCCAGTGCAGCAGGGCAGGTCTCAGGGGCTCCACCACTGGGGAACCGACTGACATTGCCAGTTCCTGCTCTCTCACCAATTGTCTGGGCTCTTTGGAGGGTCCCCTTCCACCTCCACTCACTTTGCCGGGTGTGTCTCTATCTCAATGGGCTGTTCCTGGTGTCCCTGACCTTCTTTCTGTTCCAGTGATAGGGCCCACAGCCTCTCACTATAGGACTTTCTTTCCCCACAGGCTGCCACCTCTGCAGGACCCATTCCAAGTGGCTCCTGGCTGATCTTCCTCCTGCAGGTCCCTCATCGGGCCCCCAAGAGTCATGCAACAGTGAGCCACTATCAAAGACGAGCCTGTGTCTTACAGTCCAGCAGCAACTGTCCGGCTGCTGGCCCTGAGGCCTGGGACAGAGGCAGGGACTCCGGCCTTTCTATTCCTCTGGGTGTGCAGACTCACATGCAATGTGTCCTCATAGACAGTGACACAGGCCAAGCTCCCCTCGGGTGCCGTTAGAGCGCCACTCCCACTCGCTGCCCTGAGGAATGGGGTGCATAGCCCAGTTGACACCACGGGAACCATCCCTCCTTAACCTCGACTGCATTTCCTTGGGAGCTGGAGCTCCCCAGTAACCTGGATCCTGGGCCTGTTTGTGATCCCCGGTATGAGCACTCTCCTCTCTCCCCTCTCCCCTCTCCACCTTTCTGTCCCATGGAGCAGAGGCCACCCAGGCTCTCAGGAAAGCATGGCTCTCTCTGTGGTCTCCATGTCCAGAGGCAAGAGGACACACAGTCTATGACACCCTCCAGCTCCCAATTGCTCAGGCAGATGGAAAGAGACCCTGCTGTGCAGCATCCAACCCAGATGGAGAGACTGAGGCCTGGCACCAGCCCAGGCCAGGTTGTTTCAAAACGGCTGCCCCTGAGATCCGAGGGCTGGACGGAAGGAAGGGAAAGGGAGGTCCTGCCTGAGCCACTGGAGTCCAAGACGACTGCTGACTCGCGGGCACTCCAAGTGCGATCGGAGTAGGAAGGAAAGAGCAACACTGTCATCACGTTTTGTAGCTCCCTACAATGCAGATGGCTGTTCCCTGACTATGGCATTGGTGGCGGCTCCCCGGTAGGCTGCTCAGTCCAACCTACTGGCACCAAACTGCCTTCATTTCTCAAGCTTCTCATGTGGAAACAGTTGGGTGAGCAGCAGATGGCGGGAAGGGAGGGGGTGACCAGGAAGGAAGACAGAACCAGCCCAAGAACAGCGTTTCTGCTTCTCACTGAAGAACAGCTCAGAGCTGCCACTGGGGTGTCTCACCGAGGCAGCCACATATCTCTGGGCTGAGTCGGGTGATGATAGGAAACTAGCAGGGATCTAGGAGCCCCACTTCATTTCTAGTTCTGCTACTCACTAGCTGTGTGACCTTGAGCAAGTCACTTCCCCGCTCTCCTCCTCCCCCCGCCTTGACGACTCCCCCCTGTACTTCTCCTCCGGTCAGCATTCATCTCAGTTGCAATGACCTGCCTCCTCCTGTGTTTCCATCCAGGCTGCGAGCTCCTGAGCACCACCCTGTCTCTGCAGTGCAGTGCAGGGCCTGGCCTATGGTACTTGCTCAAGGGGGGAAAAAACCTGAGTGAATAAGATGACTGGTGACTCTATACCCTGAAATCACTGTTCTCCTTTTTTAAGATTTTATTTACGTTTAGAGAGAGGAGATGGGAAGGAGAAAGAGAGGGAGAGAAATAATAATGTATGATTGCCTCTCCCGTACCCCCAAATGGGGACTTGGCCAGCAACCCAGGCATGTGCCCTGACTGGGAATTGAACCAGTGACCCTTCACTTTGCGGGCTGGTACTCAGTCCACTGAGCCACACCAGCCAGGGCTGAGCTCGCTGTTCTTAAAGGAGGAATGGATGGACTGCCCACACCATCTCCAGACTGGGGCAGGAGGGGCCCTGCATATCACAAACTGCACAACACATTTTCTATTGTTTGGTCTTTCAAGAAGCTTTTTTCAAAAGTTCAATAACCAACTAAACAGGAATTAGGGGAGAAGAACATGCCATACAACAGGGGCCCTCATGGAAAAGGGAAGTGGAGGATCATGCTCTCTGCTGTGGGAAACTACGGAAGGGGTGCTCCTTTGTTCACATCACAGACCCCAGATCACCCAAGTGAGTGTCCCAGCACACAGATGGCTACACCCTGTCCCTCACCTCTGTTTGGGTGGGATAGTTTGGGGAAGCCCCGGCTCCCTAGGAATCTTGACAAGTCCATCCTCATCCTGGGTTCAGATGTGTACGCATGGGTCCAGGTAACCTGGGTACCTGTGCCCAGGCCAGACTTCTGCTGCCTGTCCTCTGAATCCTGCCACCTCGGCAGGTCCATAAAACCACCCCAGCTCACAGGCAGCAGGCTGCCCTGGGAAAGAGCAGGCTGCTCTGTCTTCCGGGGATTAGGCTGTGGGGCACCAGGTCAAACAGAGCATGTCTGTGACTTTAAGTCACTGAAATATTTAGGGACATGCTAGGAGATCTTGCTTCAAGCCCTGCAAACTTAGAGATGTGTCTCATGGTTGCTCCATGCTCAGCCTAATTAGTCCTTATGCCTTTGATAAACCTTTTTTAAAGCTCCTATTATGTGCTAGATATTATCCTGGTACCAGGTCCTTCAAGGGTTCCATTGTCCAGTGAAGCTGACAGATACATGGACAAGCAAACTTTAACGCTGGTGTGCTCAGAGCAGAGACAGAGATACATACGGCATATTTGGGAATACAGAGAAAAGTAGCTAAAGCAGGAAGATAACATATTATTTTCAGACTCACATGCCTCCTCTCAATTCCAAAGTGAGGACAAATTGACTGCCACTCCAGAATCCAAGTGCTTTCTGGAAAAACTGGAAGGATCCAACAACAACAAAAATCTAATGAAAATACGACAGCAGAAGAAATCACTGCTCTGAATCTCAAGTGTATAACATTTGTCAGGCGCAGTGCTAAATCCCTTACATGTGTTTTTTAATCTTCAGAAACCTTAGGAAGTTTTGTTGTGGTCCTCATTTTGCAGATGTGAAGACCAGCTCAGAGAGGTTAAGTAATTTGCCTGAAGTCACAGAGCTGATAACTGTTAAAAGCTAAAATTTGAACTCAGATCTGTCACATTCCAGAGCCTATGTCTTTACCCATCATGACTTTTAATAAGCAACAGTTGTGCACCATCTATATGCCTGGAACTATTCTGGGTCATGTATGCAAGATTCTTCCCTGGTTCAATTCCCAATCAGGGCACGTAACCAGGTTGCAAGCCAGGTCCGTAGCTGGAGGCAGATGAAAAGCAACCATACATTGATGCTTCTCTCCTTTTCTTCTTCCCTCCCTTCCCCTCTCTCTTTAATTATTTTAAAATATTTTTTTATCTTCCTGGCAATCATTATTCTGAAAGGGAGAGCCCTACACATACCACAGACTTCTCAGCTGCTAAGATCTATTAAGCCAGTTCAGCTGTGGTAAAAGTGCATTTGTGACAAATTAAATGATGAGCCCCCTGAGGAAAGGAAAGCTGAAAGGACCAAAGCTGAAATGCCCCAGGAGGAGGACTGCAGGCCTGCAGGACTGCACGGTCAGGAAAAGGAAGAAAGGAAAGGGCATGGGAGTGCATGAAACAGTAAAAGGCCACTCCGTTGGCGATCTTCAACAGACCCCTCTCTCCCTCACCCATGGGATGTAGTGCCTAGTGACTAGGCACACAAATAAGTTCAAACTTCAATGTCCAACTCATCTGTCCCCCACGCAGTTCAACAGTAGGGGACTGTTGCATCCTTCCTGAAAAAAAAATTCTCTTCTCTTGGCTTTTATGATACAAATCTCCCCCATTCTCATTCTTCCTCTCTGGACTAGGTGGAGGCAAGTGAAATGTCTGGGGATCAAACTACGAGCAGGTAAATGCCCCCCTCTTCTGCTGAGGACGCTCAGCAGCTGGCCCTGGCTTCTCTCTCACCCTTTCTTCTCTTCCCTGACTGATCTCACCCAGCCCCACACTTCGATGAGCCTATCTATTCAAAGGACCAGCAGATGGATCTCTCCACACTTCATCACTCTCCTGAGTTCGGAGCCAAATGTCCAACAGCCCACTTGGAGGCCCCTCTCGGCTCTTTCAAAGTAGAACTTAGGATACTCTCCCTAAGAGTCTTTTCCCAGCACTCCCAACCTCGGTGATTGGTTCCATAATGGATCCAGTTCCTCATGCTGAAACCTTAGGGTCATGCTTGACACAATCCCCTTCCCCACCAAACACTACATGTTGACCTCCTTAATATCCCTGCATTGGGTCTACATCCAGTCCTCCACAGCCCTACTCTAAAAAATCGTGTTCTCTTAACTGAATGACTATAAACACCTTTCATCTGGTCCTTTATGGGCTCTCATCAGCCCCGTCCTACATCCATTCTCAGTGTACAGAACAATGTTTTCAAATTGCACATCTGTTTAGATCACCCCATCCTCTCCCTCCCACACCCTGTGCTCAGAGCCTTTTAAAGGCTTTCCATTGCTCTTAAGATATATCCAAATTGTTAAAATGGTCTACAAGAACCTTCATGTTCTAGGTTCTACCCACTCGTTTTGACTTGTGCTTGGTCAAAGGGCTCTGTACCAAATTCCAGTGTGTATGTGAGGGTGGGGGCAGGGTCCCCACAGTAACAAATTCTCTGACACCAGCTGGGTGCCCTACAATTCAACTCAACTGTGATACTATCAACCTGGTGACATTGTCAGATCCCACAGGTGTTGGGCTCAGTCACACTAGACTATCCCCATCTCGCCAGTGCCAATTACAAGTCCAGGTTGTTACCTATGCTTCTGATTTACCAGCTATAGATTTGATTCATTTGCCAGAGCAACTCACAGAACTCAGAGAAACATTTTGCTTTACTAGATCATCAATCCATTGTAAATATAAAACTTAGGAACAGCCAAGTGGAAGAAATGCGTAGGGGAAGAACACAGAGCCTCCATATGCTCTGCAAGAATGTCACTCCCCTCAGACCCTCACCTGTCCACCAACCTGAAAGCTCTCTTAATCCCACCTTTTTTTTTAAATGAAGACTTTGTTACATAGACAGGATTGATTAGACAATTGGCTGTTGATAATCAATTCTACCTCCAGCCCTTCTCCCCTCCCTGGAGGTCTGGAAGGTGAGACTGAAAGTTCCAACCCTTCAAGCACATGGTTGGTTCCCTAAGCAATCAGCCCCCATCCTCAGGTGATTTCCAAACACCAACTCATTAACCAACTCTGGGGCAGTTAAAGAGGATTGTTACGAATGTCAAGACACCTTCATCATTCATCACTTAGGAAATTCCAAGGGTCTTAGGAGCCCTGTGCCAGAAATGGGGATGAAGAGCAAATATGTATATTATAAATCACAGCATCATAGTCATGACCTACAAGTCCCATCCAGACTCACTTGGCTTTCTTATGTCCCTTATCCTTGCTAGTTTCTCTTGATTACCGATGCCTACCACTCCCTTCCTTTTACCTAAGTAACTCCAAACAACAACCCTTCACTCACTTTAGTCATCATTACCTAATGGATTTAACTCTTCTCAACTCAAGAGACCTTGCTTTAGAGAAATCCTTCCAGAACCCCATGATGGGGTTGGAGGCTCTGTTGAAATCAACTTTCAAATGATTTCATTAGAAAAATCTAACATGCACGTTCTTTTTAAAAAGATTTTATTCATTATTTTTAGAGAGAGGGGAAGGGAGGAAGAAAGAAAGGGAGAGAAATGTCAATGTGTGGTTGCCTCTCACATGGGATTGAGTTAATAGCAACTCCCATGCTGTCCTGTTGAGCATGATGGTATCTGTTGGATCCACTGCTGAATCTTCTCCAGGGGTCAGCATGGTGTCCGACACACAGAACAGGCACTATAGGAATATTTACTAAATGATTGAATGAAATAAATTTAGTGTAATTCAATACATTTGATGGGTTAAATTTGACAATGCTTTTGGGCTTCCATAAAACATATAGTCTCAATGAGGGCAAATAGCATCAAATACAAGCCATCTGGTAGTAATTTCATCGTGCTCAGGTAACTTGGTCCAACTGTGGAATTTATGGGGACTCATGAGAGACTGGCAAAAAGACAGGACAGTAACATTCTGTGGTCAGTTATACTCCCATCTTGTTCTCTTTGTATTCTTCACTAACAGCTGCAGCCCTCCCCTTTTCTCTATGTAACTTTCAAATGATTTCATTAGAAAAAATCTAACATGCATGTTCTTTTTAAAAAGATTTTATTCATTATTTTTAGAGAGAGGGGAAGGGAGGGAGAAAGAAAAGGAGAGAAATGTCAATGTGTGGTTGCCTCTTACATGCCCCCCAACTGGGAACCTGGCCCAAAGCCCAGGCATGTGCCCTGACTGGGAATTGAACCAGCAACCCGTTGGTTTGCAGGCTAGCCCTCTATCCACTGAGCCACACTAGCCAGGCCACATGCATGTTCTTTGATCCAGACATCCTGAAGAATTCTAGCTAACAGAAATATTATTATCATTGCAAATGATTAATACAAAAAAAAATTCACTGAAGCAAGAAAGTAGAAATCATTCAAATGTCCACCAATAAAGGAAAGGATTAATAAATCCTACTATGAAAAAAAAAAAAAACCCTACTGTGGCACTGGAAAGAAAGCAGTAGATCTATATGTTCTGATGAGGAAGGTTGCATTTAATATTTTAATAAGGAAGAAAAAGGAAGTTGAAGCACAACACAGTACCTACATTATGATCCCCACCCTCGACACACACAAAACATATGAGTACAGGGGTGGGCAAAGTGGGTGTACTGTTGGGAGTATTCAAAACAGAGTTTATTCTGTTTTTATTACTCATGTAGCAATTATTATATTTATTATTAACCTACTTTTGCCCATCCCTGTATATATTAGTGCAAGCCTGGTAAAAATTTGGAGGAATATACCTCAAATTGTTACAGTGAGGAAAGAGTTGGAGGAAAGCAACCTCCTTTCTCACTTTATACTGCTTTGCATTATCTGACTTTGTGACAAAAGAACATTATATGTCTAACTTTAAAACTCCAACAGTATAGGAATGATATTCACTTGTTTGCTTATTACCCTTCTCTCCTCACTCATGGCTGTACCCCTGTGCCTAAAACAGTGCCTCACACACAGTAAAAGCTCAGTGCAGATTTTTTAGGGAATCATAAACCGATTTTTCAAAAAGAAAATGTCATTTTAACAAAATCTGTGTTTCACATTTCCTCCCACTGCCATCTTTATGTGAACTGACTGGGTGCTAAGAAATCTGAAATTCTCTGCAACCCTGTGATATACCTTGAATTAAGGTTGGCCCTGGCCCTACATCATTGGTTCTCATGGCAAATCAGTTGAAAATCTACAAGGCCCCCATACACAGATATAGGCATGTCTAACAGGCTCCAAGCTCTCAAGTAAGAAAGTTTCAAGTAACAAAGAATGAGGTTGGGGGAAATTTAAGAGAAACCATGATATTGGAATGAAGTCCATCCATTCAAAAAATAGGAATTAAAAAAAAAGATCACATAAAGTAATAAACAAGGAGGAATGGGCCATTGCATTATATGTTCAATAATTGAAAGGTCACAACTGTTTTATCACCAAATAGTTTAAGCTAATTAGAAGAATGAAACAAAACCATGCATGTATAATAGATTATAGCTTAGGAAACAGTCTGCGAAAATACGTTCTCAACTGTATTCTGTGGTCATTGTTTCTTTTTTATTTTCCTTGTGTTTTACTGCAGAACCAACACCCTGCAATGCAAAGGAGACACATGATCTCAAGGACACACAGATATCTTCCCTTTTCTTCAAGCATCAAAGACATAGGTCAGGCCAAAGGACCCCAAAACTTAGGAGTGCCCACCTGAGGCCAGCTGAGATGTGGAGGAGGAAACCTGTTTGTCCATATCACCTGGACCTAGTGGTTCTGGTTTTGGGGATCCTCATTTCTTGCACATCCCAGCCGCATAGTCTATGACGTCTGTGTTTTGTTTTCTTCCTTTATGCAACAGGCCTCTGGCGAAGTCTGGTGCTGGTCAACCAGAAAAGTACTCAATGAAATGGAAGGTTGCAGGTGCACTTGACCCTTGTTTAGAGCCATGGAAAATATAATTTGCTTATTTAATTTCTAATGGAAGTGAACCAATCTAAAGAATAGCCATCTCAATCTCTGATTATTTTATATGTGCCATCTTCATTTATGAGAGATCTGTTGTCATTTGCTGTGACAACAGCTTAATGTGGTCTGATCCAGTGTGCATGAAAGCTAAATATTCCTTAAAAAGTTCATAAGAAAAAGTCCTAGAAGTAAAAAACACATGACTGGATTTCACTTTAAGGGGAATATTTACAGAAAAATTAAAGGTGGCATGCAACTTGAAGTTAGAGATTTTCTCTTTTAGCTTTCATTCTGTCCTGCATTGTTTGAATTTATGTCAAGTATCAGAAAATACATAACAAACACCAAGGGATAAATGATGATTTCAGAAAAGATTCTGTAAATGCTGGGGCTAACATGGCTCATAAGGACTTGGGGTCTTTCTCACAAAAATCATATGCCTGTAGCATCAGGGCCAGCCCTGTGGCTTCTCTCCACTGGTCCCCAGTAAGAAGCAGCTCAAGGGTGAACTACAGCTCAAGTCTGAGCTCTCCTGGTAAACTGGGAAATTTACAAGGGACATTTTCATGTTAACAGAGAACAAAATTTAGGCCATAGGAAACTGGAAGGGGATAAGTTGTAGACTACAAAAAAATTATTGGGATGGAAGTGGGGAGAGAGGCTTCTAAAATTTCATGCAAAATATTGTTTTGATAAGGGACCATATGCAAAACAAATATGCATGAGGAAAAGAACAGACTTTGTGATCAGAGAGACCTGAGTACAAATGTTTCTCTACTATTTGCTTTGAGCAAGTTATTGGCCACTCTTAAGACTCAGTTTTCTTATTTATCAATTGGGTATAATAAAAAGACAATATTGTTCAGAGGAATGCAGTAAAGTGCTCAGGAAAAGGTGGTCATTAACCCAAAGCAATCTATAAATTCAATGCAATCCCTATCAAAATTCAACTGGCATTTTTAAAAACAGGTATAGGACATACAGTTTGAACATGTTTGTGGAACCAAAATAAAAAAAAAAACAAAAAAACTGCAAATAGCCAAAACAATCTTAAGAACAACAAAACTGGAGGTCACACACTCAATTTAAAACTACATTTTAAAGCTATGGTAATCAAAACAGTATGGTATCAACATAAAAACACACAGATCAATGAAACAGATTAGAGATCCAAGGAAAAAACCCACACATATATAACCAATTAATTACAAAGAATTCACAATGAATGTACAATAGGGACTGCATATTTAAGAATATACAATTATAAGCCAGGAATATACAATGGGTAAAGTCTCCTCAATTGTTTTGAGAAAACTGGACAACCACATGCAACAGAATGACATTGAACCACTATCCAACACCTCACATATAAATGAACTCAAAATGGATTAAAGACTTGAATGTTAGACCTGAAGTCATTAAACTCCTAGAAGAAAACATAGGCAATAAGCTAATTGGCATCCGTCTGGGTAGTAACTTTTTGGATTTGAAGCCAAAAACAAAGACAATGAAAGGAAAAATTAAAAAGTGGAACCACAGCAACTAAAAAGTTTCTGCACAGCAAAGAAAACTATCAGCCAAATAAAAAATCAACCGAGTGGGAGAAAATATTCATGAATCATGTATCTGATAAGGTATTCAGATTGAAAAAAATACGAAGAACTCATACAACTCAACAGGAAAAAACAATTCATTCTAAAAATGGGCAGAGGATCTGAATATTTTTCTAAGGAATATATACAGATGACCCATAAGTACATGAGAAAGTGTTCAATATCACTAATCATCAAGAAAATGCAAATCAAAGCCAGAAGGTGATAATCACCTCACACCTTTTAGAATGGCTGTGATCAAAAGAAACTCTTGTGCATTGCTGGTGGGAATGTAAATTCATATAGCTACTATCAAAACAGTAAAAAATAAAAAATAGAACTGCAATATGACCTAGCAATTTCACTTTTGGGTATTTAGCCAAACAAAATGAAAACACTGACTCAAAAAAAAAAAAAAATATATATATATATATATATATGCACCCAATTGTTTGTTACATTATTTACAATAGCCAAGACTTGGAAGCAACTTAAGTGTTCATCAATGGGTGATTGAATAATGTTACACACACATACACTAGAATATTATTCAGCCATCAAAAGGAAACATCACCACTTCATGCCAACATGGATGGACCTTGAAGGCATTATGGTAAGTGAAATAAGTCAGACAAAAAGAAACAAATACCATCTCTCTTATATATGGAATATTTTTAAAAAGGAACCAAACTCATAGAGAACAGATTGGTGGTTGTCAGAAAGGGAGGGGGGAGTGAAGTGGGTGAAGGTAGTCAAAAGGCACAAATTTTCTGCATAAAATTTAAAGTCCTAGGCATGTAATGTGTAACCTGGTAACAATAGTTAATAATACTGTATTGTGTATTTGAAAGTTGCTAAGATATTATCTTTAAAGTTCTCATCATAAGAAAAAAATAGTTGTGACCACATGTATTGATGAACGTTAACTAGGCTTACTGTGGTGATCATTTTGTAATATATACAAAATCAAATAATTGTCTTGTACCCCTGAAACTGATGTAAATAGGTCAATTATAATCTCAATTTTCTAAAGGAGGCTATCACTTTTTAGCTTTTATATGATGCATAAGCTAATGAGGGTAATAAGAAATTAGACTATATATATATATATATATATATATATATATAAATGAAAATTATTGATGTTCCTTTGGAATAAATTCTGAATTGCTTTTACATTATTTAAGGAATGTCCTTAAGAGATATTAAAAAACAGAATCAAACTAGGGCAGCATGAAATCTAACTCAGCACACTGAACACAACTTCCTAAATGTCCACGAGGTTATGAGTGTCCCCAAATACCTGTAACTTGATAGAGTTGCTTCCTTTCCCTTTTCTTTCCTCTGAGCTCTTTCTCTTCTGATTGATAAAGGAAAAAGCCCCCAGGAGGATACAAGTCCTAGACCTCCACTAGTCCTGGGAATAGAGTGACCAGCTGTCCCAGTTTTAGCACTTTAAGTCCCCATGGTGAAGAAATCTCAGCCAAACACACCGAGGTTCACTCAAATCCAGCCCTGCAGGATTTTCTTGACTGCATTCAATTTTACTTCAAAGCCCGTACCACTTATTTCCCTTAGAATTATTTTACTAATAACACTCCTGTGAGTCTTGTCAGATGTGATTAAGTTTAGGCAACTCAAACAAAATGAAAAGAGCGAAATGGAATTATTATATTTTCTCCTGCAAAAACTGGTTGAGTTGAGATGATTGAAGGGGTTGAAGAGGGGTATGGATGCACAAATATATGAAAGGGGGTGCGTGCGTACGTGTGTGTGTAGTACACTTGGGAGGAGGGAAAACCCGCAGAGAATCTGACCTGGGCAGGAGCTCTCTGGAAGGTGGTGGGGAGGAGGAGGAAGTGGTTGCCCCGAGGTCACACAGTTCCCCATACTGGCCTCCAGGGGGCGCAATCCGCCTTCAAAGGTTCTAGTACCTTTGGGGGCGTGTCAGAAGGAAGCAGGTGGACCTTGAGGGTGAAGACAGAGGATGCACGCTTTGGGGCAGGGGCGTGTGATAATGAGGTGTTTACCGTCAGGGGTACCCGAATTTCCATCTCATTATCTCTAGCTGAGTGACAGATGCGCGTCTGGCCTCTGCCTGGTTCATTCCTGCTTTTAACTTTGCTGGCCTCGTCTACTTTGCAGGAATGAGAAAGCTCACCCCAGCCATCTCTCAGGGCACTCTGAAAGGCTGTTTAAAGCAAGTAATAAATAATGAGGCCACGCCTGCCACACAGTGTCCCTGTACCCTGGCTGCTTCCACAAGGCACGGAGCGCACGGGGCCTCTGGGTCACCAGCTTGCATGAATAGGGAGCTGATTGCTGATTGCCACTCCACACTGATTGATGTACATTTATTTCACTTGAAATATTCGGGGGGGGGGGGGGCTGTTACCTAAAAGGAGAGATTTGTATGAGCACAGTGAACATTAGGGCCAGATTCCAAAATCATTAGGGGGTCGACCTTTTTTTCTGTGTAAGAAGTGCGGCAGAAAGCTGAATGGGGCTGTCCAGCCTCATCTGGCTATCTAGGAACACCTGTGAGGAAGGACCGACCTCTCTCCTTGTCTCAAACCAATCAGTGGGAATTGTGAAAAACAACAGGCCCCAAATGGAGTTGCTTACGCTGAGTCTCCCGTCACTGAATTGAGATGACTCAATGCCCGTTTCAGCTCTCCCAGAAATGGAATCAGCTCGGATGACTCAGGGTATCTGCCTGATGGGTCCCTGCCATTCGCTAAAGGAAAGCAGCCTTGCCAGCTTTACTTCCCTGTTTCCACTCCCTTCTGCCTCCAAGAGTCTTTCATTTTGTACAGCTCCTCAGAGTTCCCTTCTACCTGCTAGATGCGATGCTGCCCTATTCGAATCCATTTTCAGCCAAATTCTTAAAAGATGTTTAGTCTGCATCAGTTTACCTCTTAGCAGAATTAGGACATATGGAAGTTGGCCTAGTGCTAGTGCTGGTCTTGACCTCTTTGTCAATCACATAATCTCTAAAGCACACAACATCTAAGCCTGTTTCCTAACCTGTAATATGACAAGATGGTCCCCACAGTCCCTCTAGGGTAGCACTTCATTCACCTCAGAAGTAGGACCAGTTCTTACACTTTTTGCTCTTGGGACCCCTGCACAGATCTTAAAAATATGGACAGCTCCAAGGAACTTGTGTTTATATGATTAATATCTTTCAATATTTATCATTACAAGTTAAAACTGAGAACATTTAGAAACACAAGAATACAGAAGTCCTCATACTGAGCAACAACCTGATCACCCATCACATACTCTCTGGAAAATCCCTGCGTGAGAATGAGAGTGAAATGTAATAACATCATAGTCTTACTATGAAGTAATTGATGTTGAAGAACCCTCTCAAGGGTCTCTAGGCCCCCAGGGGTCCCCAGACCACACCACTGTGAATGAACACTATAGGTGCAGTGAAAGCCCTGAAAATCAGTACCTGAAATTCAGTCTTGGGTTTGCTACTTGCTGAATACGTGACCTTGGCCATGTTACTTACACACCTTGTGCTTCCATTTCCTGTAAAACTAGGATAATGAGTACCTATTTCACAGGCTTTTAGCAGGCTTATGTGAAATAATGTATAGAAAGCACCTCGACAAATGTAAGTGTTCCATAAATGTAGGCCATTATTATCAGCCAGAGATAACATTTCATCAAAAAGTACATTTGGAAACTAAACACCAAAAAAAGGAAAAACAAAAACTACTTACCAAGCAACCAAACTGCTACATTTCCAGAGAACACTTAGAAAGCAGCCTTTGGGCAAAGAATTTCATGAGTCTTTAGGCCAGTCTTCCAGGTCTCTGTGTTCGAGCCATACCTGCTTTTGCAGAGTTCAGAGTGATTGTGTCAGAGCCGTGTCCTGGCTACAACCAACCCAGGAACATGCCAGTTATGCTGAGGGCTCCTCCACGGGTGCACGTGCCCAGCGTATACGTAATTGAATGATTTCCTTGGCTTCATCACCTGAGCACCCTCTCACACCTATATGGGACTGCTTTTGCTACTTGGCAGTCAGTATTGATCGCGATCAACTGACATGTAGGGATTTTAGGTCATACTCCATAGGTAGAAGGCTCTCTCCAAGCCACTTACCCTTGCTCCTTAAGTTTTCCATTTGTCTTGGTTGGTGTAACGCCAGGGTCAGGAACTCTGGACACATCACACTGCATTCATCTGTAGAGCTGAAATACAGTTGATCCTTGAACAACACAGCTTGAACAGTGCAGATTCACTTAATGCAGATTTTTCAAAAATCCACGTATCAATGGACTCTGTTCAAAACTATTTCAGGGTCAACTTTACAGCCTGGGGCCCATGTCCCCAAGATTCTGATTTCATTATTTCCACTGGCATCACCTGGTGATTCTGACCATGGAGCCAGGCTTGAGCCAGCACTGCTAACTCATCTGTGGTTCTCAGAGGATGGTCCCGAGCCAGCAACATCAGCATCACCTGGGAACCATTAGAAATGCATGCTCTCTGGCTCATCCCACACCTACTAACGAGGGGCCTGGGGAATCTGTGTTTAACCAAACCCTCCAGGTGATTCTCACACATGGTCAAGTTTGAGGCCCCAAGCTCTTGATCGCCACACCTCCATGAATCCCAACTTCCACCATCACCCACCTCAACAAGGTAAGCCCTCAAAGAGAGTGTCAGGTGCCTGTCTTCCAAGGTGAGGCCACCTGTGTGGCCTGAGGTGAAAGGACTTGGGTGAATCTGACATCACTTGCATGAGAAGTCCCTCTGCAGAGGAGCTGAATTTCTGAGCGAGTGAATAAACCAAAGGTCACTAAATGCCACACACAAACACATATTTGACGCAGCAAACATTGATTGCTCCCGTTTATTTTTGAAGGCATCAGGCTACTGCTGAGAGCACTAGAAGGCTAGGCACAGCTCAGCCCTGCCCTCAGGAGCACCCAGTCTAACAGGCACAGGGCACAGATACAAACAGGAAGACAGGATGTCAGGATCTTCAGAGACTGAGTTTATAGCAATGCCGAGATCACATGACAGCTAATATTGCTGGAACACATCTGTGGGCCTGGCCGAGGGCAGTGAGCTGTATGTGTGAGCATACAGCTTACACATACACCTCACCCACTCCTCACACTTAATCCCCACACCAACCTGTGATGTAGATTCTCATATCAGTCCCATTTTACAGATAAGGAAACAGGTTGACAAAGAGTGAATACATTGCCAAGTGACACAGTTAGCAAGCAGAGAGGCCAAGATTTAAAGCCATGTCTGTCTGACACCCAGTGATTATTCTTACGTGTGCTACTTTTAACATGCAACGGGTGTGAAAGAGACTTTGGGAACATTTCCTAGTAGCTAATTCTGAGAAAAGAAACTTTTCTTAAAAGTTAGGGTTTGTGTAAATGGGTTATGATGACAACAGAATTTCAGCTCCTGGTTAGACCGAAAGAAAACCAGAGGAAGAAACTAGGTGTTGATGTTCATAACCTTATCACCTGCCTCGGAAACTTGGGCTGACCGAACCTGCAGAGCACGGTTTGCTGCCATTCCTCAGGGTACGGAGGAGGAATCGTGCCTAGTGCCTGCCCTGTCCCCACCTGTGACTTGTTGGAGAGGCTCTCATTCTTAGCAAGCCTGAGGAAGGAGTGTCCCTCTAGCACAAATAGCAGCTGAACGATAACCCACAACCTGCAGGCCGACTAGCACAAACACCAAAAAGCCCGTCACAGCCACATTTAGCTGGAACTGGTGACTCCCGGACAAAATGGCTAAAAATAATGGAAAATATTTGCAAATATGTAACATTACTTGAATGATACAAACTAATTTTATATTCTTAGTTTTTCTGTTCATAAAAAGTCCATTATACTTTGGAAACAGTAGGCTAATTATATATATATATATATACTTGTGTGTAGTCTGTCCCCAAAATATCGATATATCAATATAATGAAAACAATTTGCCGATACTTTTGAGACAGACTATATATTTTTTATATGTTTTTAAAAAAGTTTTTTAAAAGATTTTATTTATTCTTCTGAGAGCGAAAAGGGAGAGAGGCAGAGAGGGAGACCTGGCTGGAGACCTGGTTATGTGCCTTGGCTGGGAATCGAACCAGCGACCTTTGGGTTCTCGGGCTGGCCCCTTTCCACTGAGCCACCAGCCAGGGCTTTAATTTTTTTTTTTTTTTTTTTTTACGTCACCCATCAGCCTGACCACTGTTAACCTGTCCAAGAGTTGACATCCAATCCAAGGGGGGCTATTGACTTCTTTGCTTGTAACTTTTTGAACTTGACACCGAGAGTCTCCCTCTGATGACTGGAGCTGGAAGGTACACAGCACAGATCTGGGTGGACATGTCTCTGGTAGCTGGTGCCACACGGACTGAGCAGCAGAGTCAAGGGAGGGGACTGCTCACTCTTTCAGAAATGTCTTTAGCTGCTCCTGAGGTACGTCAGCTGCCCTGCTCTTTCCCAGGCTTGGTTTTTCCACATTCTTTAGATTATGAGACTCGACCAGTTCCCCTTTGAGATGAAGCTCACTGGCATTCTGGTTCTGTCCTTTGTAACCACAACCCTGGCCAAAACAGGTGTCTGAACAGCTTTAGAGCAATTAAAATGAAAACAAAAGAGAAAACAAGCAATGGTTCTCACTTCTCATTTGTTGCTGCCTTGTGTTTTTCTTAAATATATGAATTTTAGGGTCTGTTATGTAATTTTAAATTTTTATTTATTTTTTTCTTCACCCAAGGACACTTTTTCATTGCTATCAGAGAAGGGAAGGGAGGGAGGGAGTAAGAGGGAAAGAGAGAGAGAGAGAGAGAGACACTGACATAAGAGAAAAACATTGATTGATTGCCTTCTTTTTTAAATTTAATTTTATTGTTGTTGTATTACATCTATCCCCTTTCCCCTCCTGATTGCCTTCTTATGCATACGCCCAGGATAGCAAGCCTACATCTTTTTGTTGTACAGGACAATGCTCCAACCAACTGAGTCACACCAGCTGGGGCTAGTTACATAATTTTTAAGCAAGCTTTTTTATTTAATTAAAACATACCCCAAAAAGCCCTGAGAAATCATGACTTTCCACAAAGTACACACCTTTGTCCCCAACACCCAGATCAAGAATCAGAGCATCTCCAGCAGTGCTAAGCTCCCTCCTGCTCCCCAGCCAACAGTAGGTCCCGCTCAAGGTAGCCACTCTCCTGTCTCTGGCATGGAGATGAGTTCTGCCCATTTTTGTACTTTAAGAAGCATGTTCTGTTCTGTGTCTGGCTTCTTTCTCATTTGTGAGATGCACCCACGTTGCAGCATGGGGCTGTAGATCATTCTCATTGCTGAGTCATAGCCCCAGCTTTGTCTTTTATGTCGTATTTTTACTTACGGACAGTAGCCTGGAAGTCAGGACTGGGGGCTAGGAGAAGGAGCTGTCTGTTCTCCTGATGATATACGGGCAGAGATGGGGAAAGATCGAATTCAGCCAACTGCCTGGAACTTTTCAGCAGAGAGAAATTGCCTTGAGGAGGGTGGAAGTTTGATTGAGATTATTACCCTGCTTGGCTCAAGTGAGGACACAGGCTGCTTCCTTCTCACAGGGGAAGAAAAACAACCAAAGAGCTGGCCCCGTCCTTGATCAGAATGGAGCTTCTAAAGGAAAACACACCACAGTGCTCAGAATTGACCCTTCTGGAAACCTAATCAGACCTCATATTGTTTCAGTGTAGCAGCATTCAGGGACTCGAAGGGTCAATAGCCCTCGGGTGCAATTTGTATCATGATTTCTGGAGGATCACACCATTCTTCTCGTTTTGTTTTGTTTTTTTTTTTAACAAGCAAGCAAACGTCAATTATTCACAGGGCTCCTCTGTCACTCACGCCTTTCCTCACCAGCCTTGAGATACAAATTCTGAATATAATTCTCACCAATACCTGTAGTTTTCCTTTATGCTCCTCGAGAATGAGCATGCAAATAATTACAAGCCCTAGTTCAGCTGGTTTAAACAATAAGGAGAATGTATGCTTTTTCATCACAAGAAGTTTAGAGATGGATTAACTTGGTTCAATGATATCAGCAAAGTTCCGGGAGGTTCTTTTTGTATCATACCATCTACCTGATAGATCCAAGGAGTCTGAGGCCCTTCCAGAGGCCGTATCTGGTAACAAGAACTTCGTGCAGCCCTGCAACAAAAGAAGATGGGTTTTTTTCTCTCTCCCTGGAAACCCAGCAAGATTCATTAGCCAGAATTGCATTCAAGCAAGCCCACTGATAAAGTCACCCAATGGCAGAGGAAATGGGGTTATCACAGCACAACAACGTTCAGCCCTATAAACAGGTATGCAGTCCCCTTGCCTGAGTCACTTTCCAACATCCAGACACCCGTTCAATACATGTTCAAAACATGTTCATACTTCCACAAAATGTACATAGTCCATCCATAAGTGAAAATAACCTGAAGTCTCACCAAAAAGAATCAACCTAATAAAAGCTCCCATTTAAAAAAGTGACTGTTCTCACTGGTCTGTAGCACATACCATTTCCTGCCAAATAGGAATAGCAAGTTCTATTCCCGGGACCCAGCCAAACTGACTCTCTTGGAGGGTCTCCCTGGCCTCCTGCCCCCAGGCCTGCCTTTCAAGGGAGCACTGGGGAAGGTGCTCCCCTAGAGATTGCTAAACTTAGCAGCCCACTTCCCCCAAATACAAATTCTATGACCTCCAAACCCTTCTAGGGATGGAATGGTCCTAGCCTTTTGTCAATTAGCTTTGGAATGTACCCATAATGGCCAACAATCTTATCTGAATGGGGTCTGAGAGACCCACCATTCCATGCTTCTCCATGCTCCCCTCCCTCGCCACCCCCCACCCCCAACCTGGAACGGCCTCCACCTCAGCACCATTGATATTGAAACATTAGCTACATGGTGGGAGAGGCAGCACAGCGGAGGAGGGGGGTCCAGGCTTCCTAGAGAGTCTAAGCTAGATTGTGCCTCTTGTCTTGTGAAGAATGTTGGGTGAGAGATAGAAAGGGGATATAAGTGGGGAATCAGATTTGCTTTTATCCTAATCCCATCAGTCTTGCCTCTTGCTAAATATCTTTCTTTTCTGCCCTTTGTGGTTTGCATCGATTTTGTACACACTTGGGATTTCTAACCTTGAAAATATCCAAATCATGGAACTTTCAATCATCTTATATTGCAGGTTAGGCAGAAAGAGTCTATATTGAAAATCTCCATTTTCTTCCATTTCTGCATTCAGGCATGACACGTTTCAACTAAACTTGCTTCTTGAATTATCCCTTTCTGGAAGGCTGCAAGAAATAATCAACATGTGCCAATATCCCTAATTTTTCTACCATTGTCCCTCCTGATCTTACAGTCTCTGCAGGTACATCATTAGGAACCTGATGTCACCAACAGGTGACAATGTGCCCAACACTATAGACTCAAAAATTCTAAAATATGGAGGAAGTGAAGGAGTTGACCATCAGCTGAAGCCAGGTACAGTCACACCTCAGTCCTTGAAGCATCAGTTGTAAGTTTTCTTTTTACAGACAAGCACACCCCAGTTTCCCCTGACTGCTCCACCTTTCCTGAAATTGTTTTAGAATCTACAAAAAGAAGGGCTCTTTTACTCACAAGTGAACACATCTTTGAAAAGGGATTTGAATACACATTCTGAAAACAAGGTGAATCACCACAAACAATGTAAACGTGGATCTGAAAATAGATTAAGATACTCTTCCTACAAAAGGAGGGGATCGTATTTTAATCAGAAGAACAAAGGGGACTGCAACATTAAGAATTTCTTTGTTCACTGAGGTTTTTCACTTTGAGGAAACATGACACAACGTTCTGCCCATCAGGAATGGTCGCACTTAATTTTTTTAAAGTAGGATATTTGTCTTCATCAGTGTTCCACTGAGGGCCAATTGCTCTTCCTCTGTGACCCCTGGGAGAAGGATTCATGCACCATGAGCTTTCTGATCTGTGCTCTCTTATGCAAAGTCATGCTGTGCAAACAGGGAATTCACACTGAATCCCATGGGACTGGGGAGGCCTTGGTGGTCCCAGCATTCATGCCAGCAACCTGGGACTCTGGTGGTATCATTCTTACCATGCAAGAGTTTGGCATTTTTGATGTTATTTAAGACAAATCAAATTTCCTTTCAGGAGTGACTGCTTCTATTTTGGTTTGGAGTAGAATGTTAATCAATTCTCTTTAAACAAGTTCAACACATTTGACCAAAACAGAACTAATATTTCAAAAACAAGATGGATATGACATATCAATTTTTTCCTTATGGTTAGCCTGTTCCTGGTACATGGTAAGGGCTCAGTTAATGCTTATGGCATAGATGAACAAATGAAAAGTCATGCCCACATAGCATGAACCCCATTGGCTCTGAACATTTCACTGGTCACACTGGGTTATTTACAGCTCACTAACAGTGGGGAGAGGAGCTAGATATGGAGAAGCCTGAGTACTGTATATTTGAAATGATCTGACTTTCCTTTAGATTTTGAGTCTTGCTTTTCTTGTCAAATAGTGTCTATCAATATTTACTTCCTCCCAGGTAGAGCTCCGGGCAAAAAGCAGACAATGAAAATGGTCAGAATGAACCTCTTTCTACATTTTTCTTCCGCCACGCCAAATACCTGATCCTGAGTCAGGTGGCGGTGAGGTCCAGCCCTGACACAGCTGCAGCGACTGCCCCGATGAGGCTCTTGAAACCCCGCCTTTCCTTCCCCCTTCCTCCAATCTCAGAAATAACCACTGCCTTCCAATTTCGTGCCATCGTTCTCATCACTGGTAGCGCCGTTTCTATGGCAAGTCGCATACACGTGGCTGTAGAAATACGGAAAACACCCTGCTCTCTCTTGTTCTGCCATATCACGAGTTCCCTGAGGACCAGCAGGCACCCACTTGCAGCCCCAGCGTCTGGCCCAGTGCCAAGCCCATAATTAACACATTTGTCGAATGAAAGAATAAATGAATAAACATCAGCGATACATCTTTTTCTCCTCTATGAATGGAGAAGTCAAAGGCAAGAAAAAAAGAAAAAAAAAAAAAAAAAGGATAAAATCTCTTCCCTTACTAGAGAAAAAAATCTGTACTTAGCTGGGAAATCAATGAATGGGAGAAGTAGTCTAATTCTCTTTGGCGTTCGTCATTCTGGAGAATGAGGATAGCAAATGAGAGTTCCTTCTCATTAAGGCAGTGTCTCTGTCGCTTCCTCTTGGGACTTCATAGTGACTCAACTGTGACAAAACAAAACGGGCAGTGGAAGTGATGTGGTATATCTTCGGGGGCCAGGTCAGAAGCAGACATGCTGCTTCTGCCTGGTTCTCCGGGGACACTCTCTGGGGGAGCCTGTCCCGCCACCACCTACGAAGTCAGAGTTCCCACCAGGTAAGAGGTCCGACTCCCTGGGACCACCTCACGGAGAAGCCACCGGGAGCCCTCGGTGCCAATGAAGTCGCCAGGCAACAGCCAGAGCCAGCGCCCACTGCGGGCCATGTGCAGGCGACACCCGCCCCGGATGCCCGCCCCGGACGCCCAGCTCAGCTGAGCTCTCCGAACGCAGCCCCAGCTGCCATCTGCCAGCAACAGCTTGAGACAGTTCGGTGGGAACTGCTGATCTGCTCCGAAGTATGACTCACAAACTCATCAGCAAAATTAAATGAGTGTTTTAAACTACCAAATTTGGGGGCAACTTGTTACACATTAGTTATAGCTGGACGAATTACTGTTGCGGATTGCCACCATAAAAATATCCTTGAGTTTTTCTCCCCTGTTCCCGAAGGGGGCAGTGGAGCCCTCTGCCGTATTTGCAAAAACAAACAAGGATGCAGAAGCACGCCATTTGTCAGCGAGTTTCTCTGTCCGCAGACAAAAACAACATCCAGCGCTTGCGCAAGTAGGATCCGTCAAAATGGAAATTAAAATCACAGAGGACATCTGGAATAGAAGCAGTCTCTGCTTAATTAAGGCAAGACATGCAAAACCTGTCTAAGATAAGTCCTAAGAATAATCATTAGAGGCTTAAACATAATCATGTTTCTTAGTTGCTGAACAAAGACTTGGTTACCAGAAAAGCTCAGAAATTATTCTCCTCTGAAAAGAAAGGAGTGGGGGGAAAACACCCATTCACAGAAACATCTTGTGACTGAAGCCCGCCCTCCCCCTGCGTAGGGCTGTGAGGCTGACTTCATGCCCTAAAACATCCCATGACTAATCTCTGACAATTAGTGCAAACTTAACAAATGTGCTGTCCAGCCAAGGTAACAGTAGGAAACCTTTCCGTAGGGCCAGATCTTTCCACAGTCAGGAGAGTTTACAGGATTCATCAATCAGACCTTTCACTGGCACAGAAGGAAAGAGTGACACATGTCACTGGGTGTACGACCTTGCTTTGCTCCCCTTTCCAGCAGAAATGTGGCCCATCCACGTGCAGCTGAGCAGAAGGCTTCCGGAGCCTGTGTCCTTCCTTGTCCACCCTTTTCTGTTTAGCCCTCCAGCTCTCCCTCCATTTGGGAACAGCTGGCCCAGCTGACTTGGCAGTGAAAAGACAGCTGAGCTGTCCTCATCTACCTGTCCTGCACCCCCAAGCCTGGCTGGCCAGGAACCAGGGCAACCCCGGAGCAAAGGGCACGTGAGACAGGGTTTGGTTCACAAGGATGACTCCTGCTCAGTGAGCGGTTCCCCTTAGCGGTCCCCAGGACTAACAACTAAGAACTCTAACCTACACCTTGACAGCCCACAACTTGAACAGCCTCCTTGCAAAGATCCCTTTGCTACCCAGAGAGACTGTGGCTTGTACACTGTGCTCTGAAAAGCTACTCTGGACACACTCAGGGGTCACCACAGGGAAGGGAAAATGGGAGAAAGAGGCGAGCGGAGCTCTGAGCCCCGGACATACACAAAACAAGCAGAGCATCTCATCTTTTTCCTGTTTCACATATTTGGTTTCCAGTATTTTATTGTTAGGCAACAAGTGTGGTGCCCCTAAAAATTACTTGGAAACTACAGCAGAGCTTTGGGATCAGAAGGCTATAAACTTAAATCCCTGCTCTACGCCTTACTCACACCCACCGAATGTCTCTGACCTCAATTCTTCAGTAAAATAAAGATAATGATGCCAAACTCACAGGTACAAGGGAGGATTGAATGAGATGATGTCTTCAGAAAATCTGCCATACAATAGTTGCTCAATAAATGATGAGGGTTGGGGCTTTAAGGGTTAGTAAATATTCTTTTCTATTTCTCTGTCCAAATTCAAAATCGCTAGAGAAAAAGACTCAAGAATCAGACAGATAAAGGCTGAAAGGGGCAAGCTGTTTGGAGAATGAGGTTTAGCTCCGTGGTGGCAACAGTGGGCTGTGTACTGCTGTATCTCAAAATTAAACTTACCCAATCAATCACAGGAAGAGCTGGAAATCTGCAGCCCTCCAGGGCAGGGAGGGCTCTCTTGTATAAATTACAAGTAGAGAATCACCTTGCAGAAAGGTAGATCCCAAATAAAGATGTAGGAGGAAAGGGATGAGTTACAGATACAGTTCTCTCAAATTCCCTAACAGATAAATCACCCACAGCCGTTCTGTACAGTTGTACATATTATTCACTGCACAACAATGAGATATACTACTTATTATATTTTTGTTATTATTTTATTTTTTAAAGATTTTATTTATTATTCTTAGAAGGGAAGGGAGAAAGGCAGAGAGGGAGAGAGACATCAATGTATGGTTGCCTTTCACCTGCCTCCAGCTACAGACCTGGCTGGAGACCTGGCTTGCAACCTGGTTATGTGCCCTGGCTGGGAATTGAACCAGTGACTTTTGGGTTCACAGTGACCTTTGGGCCGGTGCCTTACCCATTGTCCTACCAGCCAGGGCCTATTATTATTTTAATTCACCTTCTAATAATAAATCCAGTTGTTTCCCTAGGTCACAGTCAACAATGTCATTAATTTCCCCAAATTTTGTAAGATAGCAAGCGAAAAGCAAAATATCCACTGGAAACATATTGAAAGAGAAAACTCAACAGATTTAATCACAACAATCCCTTGACAAGCTTTTTTTTTTTTCCAAAATGTAGGATGGATAAATCCCATTATAGTCAAAATGGGCAATACTGCTCATTGGGAAAGAGGAAAGAGCTGTGGGTCACCATCGGTTTCTTCATCTGGGATGATTGCTCTAGGGCTTGACATACTTCACATACCTGCTGGGCCATACGACATAAGCTTTGTCATGTGTTTGTTGTCAGGGTAACCTTTGGAGTAATTTTCCAGGGGTGCTTATTAGTTATTGTTAGTGATATTAGTTGGTACATTTCACTACTGTGATCATACAAAGACTTGCTCTCTGCCCCCTGAATCAGAGTATTTCTATTCACCACCAGGGTGTTTCTGGCCAGGAATCTATGCAGATATAAAAGGCTTTTTTACAACATGTCCTCAGCCTTTTTTAACATAAAGCCAATCTTGGGAGGGTACTAACAGGTCCCCCTAATGTCACAATGTTCAGAATGTATATACCCTACTGAGATGAAAACCTTAACCCAATGGGAAAATAAGTACATCCCTCTATCTTTCTAAATACACTCCACTTTACTAGTATTAACACTAGTCTTGAGATGCCAGAAATACTTGGAAGAGAGACAAAAGTTATTTCATTTATTTTGGTCTCATACCCTGGCACCCCCTCTCCCTAGTTTTCTGCTGAAAGGGTTTGCCATGTTTAGTTTCAAGAAATGGACAAGTCTTGTTTGTTTGTGGGATACAAGTGAGAAGAAACACCTTCCACTGTTTGGTAGAACAGTAAGGCCTTAACAGAAAGAGGAGTATTTCTTTCTTTCTTTCTTTTTAATTTTATTGTTGTATTGCATCCATCCCCTTAAGAGGAGTATTTCTGAGGGCAAGGGTTTAGAAGATTTGGTGATGGTTCTCTATAACCATGAAATTTCTGTGAGCTTTTTTTTTTTTTTAACTCAAATAACTCCATGGAGTTGAACAAGAAGCTGAAAGCAGGAACTACCATTTGTTGAACTTTTACTGGATACTGGATTGTGTATGATGCAGTGTGCTAAGTGCTTTCCTTTCAGTATTTCTTTTCATTCTCACCACACGTCCCTCTATGAACTCAGTTCTATTATAATCTCCATTTTATAGAGGAGGAAACAAAAGAGATTAGGTAACTCATCGCAAGGACAGAGAGCTGGTAAATTCCAGAGATGTACTTGGGTCCAGGCAACCTGACTCCTGAAGTTGTCAGAATATGTAGACAGTATTATTGTTGCTCTTGAAAAGATTCAAACAAATGTAACTTGTATTGATTTTTCTATAGAAAAATCATTGAAGTTTCAACTAAAGTCGGGGGATTTAATCAGCAACAGAACTCTATGGAAAAATTTCTTCCATATTTCTAGAGGCAAAGGCTCCCAATTCATGGAATAAACCTGATCAGAAAGGTATGTCCAGCAAGGAGTTCTGTTAAAGAAAATTGCTCCTAGCCTTGGCTGGTGGCTCAGTGGATAAGGTGCTGGCCTTCAAACCCAAAGGTCACTGGTTCGATTACCCAGCCAGGGCACATAATGAGGTTGCAAACCAGGTCTCCAGCCAGATCCATAGCTGGAAGCAGCCTCTCCTCCTTCCCTCCTCTAAAAAAAAAAAATAATAATAAATAAAATCTTTAATAAAAAAAAAGAGAAAGAAAGAAAAGAAAATTCCTCCTACATAGGAGGCTGTAATGGACTATGAACAATAGCAAAATAACCTCTGCATTGCTGTGCTGAAAATGGCTCATTCTTTAGCTTCTTCCTCAATTCTAAACTGAGATGGTATTTTACATAGTCAGGATAGGGGTAAACCCCCAGTCTCAATTAAAAATGCAAAATACCCAAGAGGCCTGGAGATAATTCAATTCCCAGTGGTCTTTATACTAGTATGGGTGAGGGATCTGAGAATAAAAGAATAGAATAAAACTCTGGGTAAATCTGCATGAAAATAAAACAAAATTGGAGAATCGTCTTAAAAAGTTCAAGATAAACATTTCCTTTTTAAAAGCTTTTATTTATTTATTTTTAGAGAAAGAGGAAGGGAGGGAGAAAGAGAGGGAGAGAAACATCAATGTGTGAGAGAATCATCTATTGCTTACCTCTCACATGCCTCCAACCAGGGACCTGGTCATTAACGCAGGCATGTGCCCTGACCAAGAATTAAGCCAGTGACCCTTCCCAGCCTGCAGGACAACTTGACTGGGATGCTGTGGTGAGAAAACCTATTGGGATCATTTTAAGTTGCTTTAGATTGATATTCTGATTAAGTTTTCAAGACAACAATACACTTTCAGTAATCAAACAATTTGAAACCATCCTTAGACAAAGGCCAATTGGTTGACAGCTTTTAGCTCTCTGGATACAAAGATTTCTAAATAAGCCTCACTGTTTGGAAATTGGGAGATTGGCATTGGAAACAATGTAGGAAGTATTTTATGGGCAGTGCAAACTCGTGTCCCATTAGAATAGAAAGCAATCCTAGAACTAAAAGGAACTCAGGAAAAATTCTCTCTGGTTCAACCAGAATCAAGCTTAGACAATCCAAGAGCAACCTAAGGAGCTAATTCTATATATTACGCATCAATGCCAGTCATCACCATTATCATTCAGAACTCACTGAACTATGGAACACCATGCTCAAGAGTTGGGGTGTAGGGATGGACACACTCGATTCCTACAACAAGGAGCTCACAAAAATTGAGGTCACATGGGGCATTTCCACATCAAGAGAGACCATGATTTGAACCAGCATTTGACAGTAAAAAACATATGTTAGTGACTTAAATGAACAAAGTCCTGGGGGCTGGGGAGGAGAGTAGATCTGTAAGAGGAGGTAAGGATTGCAAAAAGGTGAGAGAAAAAAGGCTTTTAAAGTCTAGATCTCCATCTTGAATCTGGTTTAAAAATTAATATAGTTTAAATGAACACAAATGCAAGAGTTTATTCTTGTGAATTTATTGTGCTGTATATAATGACTTGTGTACTGTTTTGCATAGATGGTACAGTTCAATACAAACTTTAGGGTTTGTTATTTTTTTTATTTTAACTTTAACTTAAAAAATGTTAAAGGAATATACTTGGAAGACAGTTGAGCAGCAGAGAACAATTTCAAGTAGAAAGTGGAAGCTTTGCAGGTCATTCTCATTTGCAGTCCTTGGCTGGCACTGTTCCTCCCTGTCCTCACAGTGGGAAGCCAGCAACTCTCAGGCGCAGCAATCAGTGGCTTTCCTCCCCCAACCCTGGTTTCAGCTGACAACTGAGTCGGGAACCTTACCAGAGGCCTGCCACATCAGTGGGGAAGGCTTTCCTGTTCCTGCAGTTCCAGAATTCATTATTGTTTATGGGTAGGGTTGTAAGATTTAGCAAAAACAAAAACTAAAGCCCTGGCTGGTGGATTCGTGGATGGGCGCTGGCCTGTAAACCCAAAGGTCGCTGGTTCAATACCCATTCAGGGCACATAACCAGGCTGCAAGCCAGGTCTCCAGCCAGGTCCCCAGCTGGAGGCAGGGGAAAGGCAAGCATACAGTGATGTTTCTCTCTCTCTCTTCCTCCCTCCCTGTCCTCCTCTATGAAAACAATGAATAAAAATCTTAAAAAACAAACACACTAGAATTCTCAATTATATTTGATGTACGGAGAACTAACATGATATTTTGTTAAACTTGTATTCCATTCAATATTTGGGACATACTTATACTAAAATAGTATTTGCTTTTATCTGAAATACAATTTTAAGTGGACATTCTCCATTTTACCTTGGAAACCCTACATCGGTGACATACACAGACAGATCTATAGCTGTCTTTCTCGGGATGAGAGTTTGCTCAGTACTCGAAAGTTACATAGAAAGAGAAACAGTGTTTATAAAGTCCTAGAATTTGACCAACATTTATTTTAGGGTTTTATTCATTTATTTTATGTATCATTTGTTTTTGGTTTAAAATGTGTATGTGCTTATGGATTTAAATACAATTTGTATCATTGCAGAGAACTACTTCAGCAAAAAATGGTAGTGCAAGAAGCTCCAAAAATTTGCTCCTCTGTAAAAGCAAAAAGAATACCAGCAATGGCTGTCCAGTTCACATTTTCAAAACTCTAGATAGGAACCAAAAGCTGGCAGCCACCCAAGGATTGTTTATGCAAGATAAATGGTGGAATCTCACTAATTTGCATTATTTCCAATCCCTTCTTCCAGGACCCTGAGAAGTCCTGCCATGGAGGAGGTCCCTCAACACAGTGAAAACCAGGCCTGGATCTGAGAACTCAGTCAACTTCACCTGGGCTCCCTCCCTCTTGATTCATCAAAAGCATCTCCCTTTGCTTGTTCACCATTGTATTCCAATACTTAGGCCAGTAACAGACACATAGCTAAGGCTGCATTAAATAAATACGTATATGTACAATGAGATAGATGCATACGTTCTTCCCCAATGTCCTAAGGTTTCCTTCCTCACGGTCAAATCTTGAATTATACAACAAAGCTATTGACTCCAGAATTTGTTTTCTATTTGTCTTTCATGGTTTTTGTCCCCTTTTCATCTTTCCCTGTCTTCCTTTTGGCTTATTTGTATATTTGACTACTATTATTTGAGACATCCTTTCTTGAATTGCTAGCTATAACTTTTTGTTGCATAGGTAGTGCTTTCTTTTAGATTATATAAGCATACATATTAAAGTCTATCTTTAAGTGATATATGGTATAGTGTAAGTATACTCTAAGAGTCTTACATTATACATTTTCCCCTCCCAGACTTTGTGCTACTTTGTCATACATTTTACTTCTACATGTGTTATACATGTCACAACACATGTATTATTGTATTATTGTAACATTTTTACTTTAAGCAGATTATTTTTAAAACATTTTAAATATTAATAATGAATTTTTGCATTTACTAGTTTAGTTACTTCCAGGGCTTTTCACTCCATTTTGCAGACCTGATTTCCATCTGACATCATGTCCTTTCTCCCTAAATGACTGCCCTTAACATTATTTCCTACTGCTGGTCATATAATCTTCTGGTGATGACTTCTTTCAGCTTTGTATATCTGAAAAGTTGTTATTTCAGCTTTCTTGTTATTTTAGCTTTCTTTTCAGAGCTATTTTCACTGATTAAGAATTCTACCTGCTTGAAACATTTTTTTTCTTTCAGTACTTGAAGATATTGCTTCACTGTTTTATTGCAACATTTTTTTTTTCAACAAGAAATCTATTTTCCTTCTTATTTTTGTTTCTCTGTTATGTGATGTTTCTTTTTTTCCTCTGACTGCTTTCAGGATTTTTTCTTTATCACTAGTTTTAAGCAATTTGATTCTACTGTGCCTTTGATGTAATTTCCTTTATGTTTATTGTACTTCGGATTTGTTGAGTTTTTTGGACCTACAGGTTTATTGTTTCATCAGGTTTGGAAATTTTTTAGGCATTAATTTCTTCAAATAGTATTTCTGCCTTCCCTCCTTCAAAGGCTGGAATTACAAAAATATTTAGCTACCTGGTTCTATCCCAATTTTTCTGCTCATCTTATCAGTCTCCCTTTCTGTTTCATTTTGGGTATCTATTGCTATGCCTCTCAGGTCCACTAATTTATAACCAATCTGCCATTATTACCACCCAGTGCATTTTTTCACCTCAGACATCTTTTTCATGTCTAAAATTTTGACTTGGGTATCTTTTATGTCTTCCATTCAGTATGTCCTCTAATTTTTTGTACATATGGAATACAGTGATAATGTTTTTGTGTTCTTGTTTACTAATTATATTGTGTGTGCCATTTCTATGTCATTTCTGAGTACCTACACTTTCCAAAAGTTGAGCCCTAAATCCAGGCTAGCCAGAATTTTCCAAAAGAACAGTTCACTTTTGCCCTCTGCTGAAAGCCTCAGGAAGAAATTACTGAAGGTGGGAGCCAGGTTCATGAAACCAGCAGCTTCAATGGAGGTATAGGTGAGACACAGAGAAGACTTGCCTAGGGCCTCTGAAAACTGACTAGCTGAATGTTGCTCCCTCTTTTGATAAGTTAAAACGTGTATATAGTAATTGAGTTCTCTGGTGAGTACACACATACCTGGAACAACCTCAAAAATCATCTAGGAATTTTGCCAATCAGAAGGTGGCAAATGATGATCTAAGAGCCAAATCTAGTCACACCTATTTGTTTAAGTATTTGTCTATGGTGGTTTTACTGCCATCCTGTCAGAGTTGAGGAATTACAATAATATGGTACCCAAAGCCAAAAATACATATTGTATAGCCCTTCACAGACAAATGTTTGCTGACCTCTGATCTAGGCCAATGGTTTTCCCAATTTCACTCTATAAAACTGGAGCTCTTCTGCAGGGGTGCTCTGGGGTTCCCACAGGGAGAGAAGGGGAGGGGATAGTACCTACCATCACCATACTACAGCCTCCACTTGGATGGAGCACCTCTCTTTTTTATCAATAAGGTTGATTTTTAAAGTTCCTTGGAAAACACCATTTTAGAAAATTTAAATCTACTATGGTGCACATTTGGCAGGGGGGTTGAAAAATGATGACTGGAGAATGAAAGTAAAGCTACTATTCAATGTAACATAGCTCCTTATATCCCAAATTTCATGATTCCCAGGTTTAAGAGTTCTTCACGTCATTTCAATTAAAGTCGGTTAGGAGAGGGCTCTCCTGAAGAACCTCTCACAGAAAGAAAAAAGAAAGGAAGGAAGGCAGAGTGAAGGGAACAGTGCCCAAAATATGACTGGAGAAAGTCTACCTAGGCTAGGACCCGCAGGAACACATCCTCATTATGGGACGCTTGAAACGCTGCCCCACTCATGAAAAGAGCTGTGGCTTACTTGGCCCCACGGGCAGGGTGACAAAAAGCAATAATATGAATGTGAAAGGGTTGAGAGGCTCAGAGATAGAGATCAGAGGGTGAAAAAACTAAAAGAGAAAAACAAACATGGACATTAATACACAGATTAGCTGGGAACGCAGGGAAAAACCTGTGTCAGGATCAACTTATTGTCAAAACGGGCCTGATGGAAACATGTGGGTTCTTCAGACAGGCTAAAGAAAACTTGGTGCCCCTTTAAACTCTGCCTTCATTTGGAGGGAAGGCTGAGGAAAATAAGGAAAAAGGCAGGGAGAGACCCCTGGGGGCAGCTTTTAATCTCTCTTCAGCACTGACCCCAAACCTACAAACTCCACTCAGTACAACAAAATATCTAGTAAGACCCACGTTTTATGAAAGGCACTTTGTTATATATTTATTCTTCCTCAAGCATACATGTGGGGGGTCTCATAGTCCCCACTTCAAGTGGCGTATTATTATGGACTGAATGTTTGTGCCCCACCCCAAAGTCACATGTTGAATCTCTAACCCCCAATGTGATGGAGATAATTAGGTTTCAGTAAGGTCAAGAGGGTGAGGCTCACATGATGGGATTATTGACTTAGAAGAACTAGAAGAGACACCAGAATTTCCTCTCTCCACCCTATGGAGGCAGCTGTAAGCAAGTCAGGAAGAGAGCCCTCACCAGATCTGAACATCAGCACCTTGGTCTTGGACTCCCTGGCCTCCAGAGCTTGAGGAATAAATGTCTGTTATTAAAGCCACTCAGTCTATGGTATTTTATTCTAGCTACTCAAGCTGGCTAAGGTACATATAAAAATATTTTTTCAACTTCCCCTTCACATCAACTCTCCATATTAATGGCAACTCCAAGCTACAGTTGAGCAATGTTACTTGTTTTGTTTTGTTTTTTAAAGATTTTATTTAATTATTTTTAGAAAGAGGGGAAGGGAGAGAGGCAGAGAGAGAGAGACAATTCAATGTATGGTTGCTTTTCACCTGCCTCCAGCCACAGACCTGACTGGAGACCTGGTTTGCAACCTGGTTATGTGCCCTGGCTGGGGAATCGAACCTATGACCTTTGGGTTCTCAGGCCGGCGCCTTATCCACTGTGCTACCGGCCAGGGTAATGTTACTTGTTTTTATCTCTCAGTCACTGTGAAATGGGTAACCAATTATGTTTTCATCTTTGAATCGTCTTTTGGAAATCTTCTAGCCAAACTTGGTTCCCTCCCATAGCAAGTATGTAAGGACTTCTCAGTATGCATCCTTGCAATTACCTCATTCCTAGCCCCATTTTATGTCCTCATTTTTTCTTCCCTGTTCTAGGTGAAAGGGTGTGCATCCACCGATGACCTATAGAGATACACTGATGATGGCAGCTGTGCCCTACATCAGCCTGGGGAAAGCAGGGGTAACTACCAAAGGGAAGGGGAAATTATAAAGTCCCAAAGTCCTTCCCCATGTGAATGTAATGTTCCTCCCTGCTTAACAGAGGAAATTTTGAGTTTTACTGCTCTTGCCATTTCTGACACCTCTGGGTCAGCATCTCCCAAACAGTTAATAGACGAGAGCTTTGTAATGGAAATCAAGGTTGGAAATGAAGGTCTGGCTGAATGATACAATCCCATATTCTCATCACAGGAGAGGCATGAAAATTGCAGCGAGCCATAGGAGAGGACTGGCAAATTAAACCTTACAGTAACAGTTTGGTTTGTTTGTTTCTTTGTTTATATTGAGAGAGAACTTCAAAAGCCTCTGAGTGTAGAAAACTCACGGGAAGAGGGAACTGGAGCCATGCCTCTGAACAACAACAGAAAGAAGCTGAGAATTTTGAAAATCTGTTCTACCCATGAAATATGGCAAGAAAAACCAACATACACTAGCTGGAAAAGTGTCAATAGATCTTGAAGATAACTAGGGTTAGAAAAAAATTTACCTAAGTCACAAGGAATGAAAGCCCATACCATATAAAGCTATAAAGCCCAAATTTTCACTACCCTCACATTTTGGGAAACCAAAGTAATAAATTAACATTAAAACGTCCTGGGTGCTTGCTTCGGCAGCACATATACTAAAATTGGAGCAATACAGAGAAGATTAGCATGGCCCCTGTGCAAGGATGACACGCAAATTCGTGAAGCGTTCCATATTTAAAAAAAACACAAAAAAAAAAAACGTCCTGGGATTTGAGAAAATACTAGGACTAAAGCAGAAGTAAACTCAAATTAGTTCTGTAGGAGTACTTCTGCAATTCAGAGTACACAGGAATTACCACCTCCAAGAACCCCAGAAAGACACTAATAGAATGTCACAAAAAATACCCTTACAAACTATGCAGTAAACAATCAACCATGAGAAAGAACTGGCAGATGCCACAGACTGAAGCAGCAGCATTTTCAAGGTCTGGAGAAAGTAGAGTCATCCTAAAGCTAAAAGAGAAATATACATAAAATAATTAAAGACATCAAATGAAAGGACATAATGGGATATAAAAATAAATAGGCAGAAAGAGGAAAATTAGAACTTTTAGGAACAAAAACCTAATTAAATATCAGATTAGACTGAATAGAGAATTAATGAACTGGAGGATAAATTTGAACACATTACTTTCAATGCAGCACAGGGAGATAGAGGTGAAAATAATGAAGTAGAAGTAGAAATACGGACAGCCAAGTGAGCAAGTTAATACTACACATATTTAACACAGAAAACACAAAGTGGACTGGAAAGTTAAGGAAATGATTTCAACAAGTTATTGCAATGGATGGCTCTTCCTTGATGAGGACTGTGTTGTGAAAAGGTAGAAGACCTGGGGTTTTACAGGGTCAATGAGAGTCTAAGGGAAGTCACGAGGAAGGACGAAGATGAGTCTCATATCGGAGGGTACAGGGTGGTCCTATGAGGTCAGCTGTTTCCAGAACATAAAGGAATTGCCAGGGAAAGAGGTGTTTTTAACTAGCTCTGCTTTTCAGAAACACAAATCTCGGATAAAGTTCAACATTGTAAATAACAGTTGCAGAAGGACAAAGATGAAATGGAGGTTATCAGAGGAACTGAAAAAGATAAAGACTGAGAAGTTTTCAAAATTATAGTAAGACCCAAGTCCTCAGAATTATAAAGCAGGTTGGGTCCCACATAAGAATGAACAAAGCAAACGCCACACCTAGACACACAGAGCAAAACTGCAGCTATGAAGAATTCTTGTGCGTTATGAACATTTTTTTGTACTTTTTTCTCACCTTCCCACATTTCAAGTATTACTATTTTTATACAGTTAAAATTATATATTTTATTGAGTGCCTTCTGAAAGAGAGAATTTAAGCAAAATCAAAATCAGTTATTAAAATAAGAAGATTTAGAACACCCCCTAGACTGGGCTGCCTTTCTCTGTCACAGGAAATTCCTTCTTTGGACTTAATTTGCTAGCATCCTTCATTGCCTCCCCTTCTATCCTTACATTTCTCTCTTTTTTCTTTTTTCACCAATCTAAGACATTTGCTTTCCCTCTCCTAAAATGTCCCTAAGAATCTCCACAATTTTCTTAATTTATTTTGCAGGGAAAACTCAGCCTTCTTTTCCTCTGTCTCTCTGTCTCCCTGTCTCCCTGTCTGTCTTGTCTGTGTGTGTGTCTCTCTCTCTGTGTATTTGTCTTTTTCTTTGTCTCCCTCCTTCCGACCAAGCTCCCTCCCAGAGAAGCCTTCAGTATATTTCCCCAAACAAAACATCTCCCCTGATGCAAATTATGTCACTACTTGGGTATATGGAAGTTGCTACAAATGCTTTTTTGTAATAAAAAGTAATTTTTTTTCCAGAAACCACGATTTCCCCCTCTTCCTTACCAAGTTCTATTTGTACTAGCTACCACTGGCTTTGAATTAATCTTTGATTCCTAAGTTTCTGTGTGGGGCCAGGCTGGGAAGAGATAAGGATTCTCATATGCACATAGCTTTAAAACTGAAAAAACAAAAACAAAAAAACCCTCAGAAGTGTAAAGGATTTGTTATATTTTTAGGCAGCGTGAAGCTGGCTAAGCCAAAACAGCTAGATCGGAACTATTTCATCAAAATGTCATGTAAACACATCATAGTAATGTTCCTGCCTTTCAGATGGGTAAACTGAAGCTATAAGCGTTCATCCTATTCACAGCTCACAAAGCTGGTAAAGGATCGAGCTGGGCTTTCAATCCTCATCTTCTGATTTAAAATACCGTTCCCTTTTAGGGACACATTGTGAATTACAGTTCCTTCTCATTTTAATAAGCTTCATTTTAGCCTAAAGAAAAAAAATTGAAAGGTAATATAACGACATACTTTTTTTGTATCCCCTCCTATATGTCACCAATCAGTGCAACTGAGAGTTCAATTCCTCTTTACAATGGAAGTTCCCAGAGGGTAAGCAGGGAAAGAACATATGCAAGTCTTTGAGTAAAGCTTTATTATTTTCTTTTCCTTATAAATCAGTGTGTAAAATCCCATAGAAATTCTGTGACTTTAATACTTAATGGAAATTAGATTGGGTGCCTTGATGGTCTGTTTTTGTTTTTTTGGGTTTTTTCTGCATATGGTGTTTCAGCCACATTGAACAGCACCACTTTACTAGGGCCACGGGGTCTTTCTAAAAGCATTGCCCTAAAAGTTGCTATATAGCCTTCTAATGTGCCCTGAAGACTTGGGCAAAGGGACAAAGAAACATTGCTTTCTAGACTTCAGTTCAGCTGGGGATCAGAAGTCCCATGGAGCCATTGAGTGGAGTCATTTGTGTTTCATCCAACAAGTATTTGAACACCTATTATATGCCAACATTGTGTTAGGCCCTGGGGATATGCTTAACAAGAGGTACAATTCCTATCCTCATACAGCTCATGATTCTGCAGGGAGAAATAGGCATTGAACAAATACTGTAATTGCATAAGAAAGTCAGATGTCACTGTCCCTGCAAGCAGCCCTTCTTAAGAAAAAAGACAAAACCCTGATGTAAGACACAATGTCTCTCTTCTGTTTCTTGATCGAATGTACTGGAGTGGCCTTAGTTAATAAAATTATATAGGTTTCAGGTGTACAATTCTATGATACATCATCTGTATATTGTATAGTGTGTTTACCACCCCAAGTCAAATATCCTTCCAGTGTCTCTTCTTTCCAATAAATAAATAGACCATCTGTTCAGTACCAAAGCATTCATGAGCAACATCAGTGTTGGATAGGAGGGGAGGAAGGGATTTGGTTCCCATTGTTACACGCCCCAGTGAAAACCTTCAAATTCTCTTAGGAAGCAGCTGATCTCTAACCTGCAATCTCCTGGCCCTCTGCCGAAGTAGTTCGGGGTCTTGCTGTCCTGTGCCCTCTTCTTCCTGTATTTCCCCCCTGGAACTCTAGATTTTCAGTCCCCCACTGCCACCCCCATCATGGTGAGCAATTCAGCTCTGCCTGGGAGTCTGCCTGCAGCCTGCTTGCTGGCAGTAACTCAGGGGTTCAGCAAAGAAATCGCCCGCAGGGGCGACAGCCCACCTCTTCAGAGGATGGCACCTGTGCTGGGGTGGAGCGGCTGCGACAGCATTTGTGCTGCATTTCAATAGGTAGTCATTATCATTGTGATCACTTGCTAAGGGGAGATACACAGATGCCAGAAGACTGAGGAGGAAGCCAGCCTGGCGCCAAGGTCAAGAACAGCTGGGCTCGACCGCAGCTCGACCGCAGCTCGACCGCAGGGCCAGTCCCGGCCGGTGGCGTCCACCTGCGTCTAATTCGGAGCAGCCGCAGTGGCTGGCTGAACAATTCTCTGGGGGACAGTTTCTTCCTGAATGAGTCCATGCGCATGAGATGAGACACTGTCTCTCTCCCCTAGGAAGTGGAATAAAACAACTGACTCACATTTCACGCTTCCATTGTTGCCAAGCATAGATGATCATGTCTGTTACTCGGGAGTGGGCTAGAGCCGAATCTACTTCGTATAACCGACTGGCTTGGCTAGGAATTAAAATCCAGGTAGCAGGCAGCCAACAGAGGCATTCTGAGTTAAGTTCCTGGGTTCTGGATTCCAGTTGAATCCTGGAGTGCGGCCATGCCCCCATTTGGTGGTTTGGTGGTCTGGACCCATACAGCACAAGAAACTTCTGATCCTGTTGATTCAGAAGTCTCCTCCCACCAAGCCTCATGGCCGCTGTGTGTTCCCTGGGGAAGGTAAGCTTCCCATACAGCCTCTGAACATGTCCGAAACCCCAGACCAGGAGCATGAAGCAGGAGGTTCAGGGGCCAATGGTGGATGCCACTTGTATGCACCACTGAAGCCAGTGTTGAAAACACAGGGCAGAGACTGAGCTCAGGGACTAAGCTGGAAGCAAACCTGACCAACCTTGGCCAAATGCAAGAACGGTGCCCAGATCTAGAATTCTGGGCAGACACCAGGTCTTATGGCTAGGTGCCCACAGACAACAGTATATTGAGAGAGAGGCAGGGTCTCTGACCTGAATGTACGTGCCTCCTAATTACTGGTAGTGATAAAGGGAGTTAGCTAATAGAACCTTACCTTTTTTCTTTTAACATGATTTCCTAAACACTTTCCTCATGCCATTACATATTGGAGATACAGACGTTCTACCATCTATTGGGAAATAAAAGACCTGAGACGGGGGGTGGGTAAGAGATTTTATTTTATTTTATTTTTTAAGGGAGGGGAAGGGAGAGAGAAAGAGAGGAAGAGAAACATCAATGTATGGTTGCCTCTCACGTGCTCTCAACGGGGCACCTGCCTGGCAACCCAGGCATATGCCTTGACTGGGAATTGAACCAGCGACCCTTTGGTTCGCAGGCTGGCCCTCAATCCACTTAGCCATGCCAGCCAGGGTAGATATGTGGTTTATATGCACTCAGTTATGCCAAGTGAGTATTGGCCTCTGTGGTCTGCAATATCTTCTCACAATATATAATGTTATAATAAGTATGTTGTATTATACTGAGGTGACAAATTTTCTTCAGCTGAACCATCATGACCACCAGGGAGTTTGTTTACACATTCTCCCCACCCACATGGTTGCAAGATGTGATTCTGTTGTCTTAAAGACTAGCTTGCCAATTAAAAAGCAATCAGTTTTGAACTTTTCCCTTGACACTCACAAAACTAAGAACTGACAAATTAAACTCTTTATTCTGTAGACTCTGTAAACGTAGAGCCAGCTAACATTTACTGAAGTTGGACCGCATATTCATAAATCCTCACCACAACCATGACGTGTAAGCACCTTTATTATCCCTGTTGTATAGATAATAAAACTAAACCTTAAAAAGGTTAAATAATTTAGAGGGATTCAATAAATTATTGAAAACCATCCCATAAACAGAATCATTAAATAAACCATGACTCAAACCAAAGTCTGTCTGGTGCCAAGTGCATGTATATAACCCTAGTGCTCTTCCCTGGGAAAACATGCCAGATACCTTCTTCTTCTTCTTCTTCTTCTTCTTCTTTTTTTAAATTTAATTAATTTATTTTTAAAAATTTTATTGTTGTTGTATCACATCCATCCCCTTTTTGCTCCCCTCTGTCCCCC